>JAODAL010038960.1:0-38571 GCA_025379985.1 Phyllomedusa bahiana | reverse complement strand
TTATAAAAAAAGGAAAAAAAAATTTTTTTTGGGTTTTTACTTTATATTTTTTTTTTTTTTTTTTTTTTAAATTTTTTAAATTTTTTTTTTTTTTTTTGGGAAAAGCAGCCACAGCGGCAGCATGAGGTCAACGGGTGGCACAATGCCCGTGTGTAGGTCAGGGCAGAAACCCACAGCGCAGCAAAAGGGTCAGACGGGGCACAATGAACAGGGTGTAGGCCCACGGAAAGCAGCCACACAGCAGCATGAGGTCGGACAGTGGCGAATAAACTTTTGGATGGTAAAAAAACAGGAGTGGGCCCACAAAAGGGGGAAATGACAGAGTGTGGGGGGTCACGGCAGCAGCCACAGAAAGCAGCGGGTCAGACAGGGGCCCACAATGATATTCTGGAGGGGGCAAAAACAGGAATAGGCCACAGGGGGGGGATTTTTTACAGGGGGTGTAGGTCACGGCAGGGCCAAGAAGCGGGATGGGGTTTTCAGACAGGGGCCCAAAAATGACTTTTCAAAAGGTGGAAAAAACCCCGGAGTGGGGCCACAGAGGGGGGCCAATTTGACAAGTTTGGGGGTTTCACGGCCCCGCCCCCAGCACGCAATGTTTTTTAGACAGGGGCCCAAAATTTGACAGGTGTTGGGGTCACGGCATCCCCACAGCAGAGCATGAGGTCAGACAGTGGCAAAATTTGGACAGTGTGTAGGTACGGCAGCACCACAGCGCAGCTTTAGGTCAAACAGGGGCCACAATGATTTCTGGAGGGGGCAAAAACAGGAATGGGCCCAAAAAGGGTGGCACAATGACAGAGTGTGTAGGTCCCCGGCAGCAGCAGCATGAGGTCAGACAGTGGAAAAATTTTAACATTCGGGAAGGGGGCCCAAAAACGGGAGTGGGCCAAAGAGTGGCACAATACACAGTGGGGTAGGTCACGGCAGCACCCAAACAGCAGCGGAAATGGGGTCAGACAGTGGCACAAGGGGACATTCTGGAGGTGGAAAAAAAGGATAGGCCCCCAGAGTGGGAAAATGACACGTGTGTAAGTAAACGGCGCAGCCACACCCAGTAGCTTTAAAGGTTTAGACGGGTGGCACAATGACACAGTGTTTAGTCAGGTTTGCAGTCACAGAAAGCAGCTTTGGGGTTTCAGACAGTGGCACAAGACAAAGAGAGTTTGTAGGTTAACGGCATCACCCAAACAGCAGCAAAGAGGTCAAAACAGTGGCACAATGACAGTGTGTGGGCCCACGGCAGCACCCAAACAGCAGCGCATGAGGTCAGACGTGGCAAAAATGAAAAAACCCTTGGAGGTGGCAAAAACAGGAGTGGGCCACAGAGTGGGACAAGGACACATGTGGTGGGTTCACGCGGGCACCCAAAAGGGACAGCATTAGGTCAGACAGGGGCACAATGACACAGTTTTGTAGGTCACGGAAAGCAGCAGCATAAAGGTCAGACAATGGCACAATGACATTCGGGAGGTGGAAAAAACAGAAAGGTGGGGGCCCATGAGTGGCACAATGACAGAGAGGGGAAGTGACGGCGGCAGCAGCATGAGGTCGGCCCTTGGACACAAGACATTTTTTGGGGTGGAAAAAACGGGAATAGGCCACAGAGGGGGCCACAATGACAGAGTGTGTAGGTCACGGCAGAAGCCCCCAGCAGCAGCATGAGGTCAGACAGTGACCCAAAAATTTTGGGGAGGTGGAAAAAACAGGAATGGGCCAAAAGGAGTGGCACAATGACAGAGTGTGTATTTTCACGGCAGCACCCTTTCGGGCAGCGGGCATGAGGTCAGACATTTGGCACAATAATTCTGGAGGGGGAGAAACAGGAGTGGGGCCCCCAGAGGGGGGAAAATTTTGCCCCAGTTGGAGGTAAACGGCACCCACCAAAAGCAGCAGCATAAACTCAGAAAGGGGCCCAAAATTCACATTCGGGAGGTGGAAAAAAACTGGAGTGGGCCACAGAGTGGCACAATACAGAGCGGGAGGTGACGGGGGCACCAGCATGGGTCAGACAGTGGCCAAAGGGACTTTCTGGAGGTGGAAAAAACGGGAAATACCCACAGAGTGGCACAATGAAAAGTGTCCTGGGTCACGGCACCCAACCCAAACGCAGAGAATGGGGGTCAGACATTTCCCAAAAAATCACATTCTGGAGGGGGGAAAAAAACTGGAGTAGGCCAAAAGGGGGCCAAGGGACAATTTTTGGGGGGTCACGGCAACGCCAAAAGCAGCAGAAAGAGGTCAGACGGGGCACAATGAAATTTGGAGGGGGGCAAAAAAACAGGAAAGGCCAAAAGAAGGCCAATGACAGGTGTGGGGGGGTCACGGAAAAGGCGGGCCACAGCACACAGAGTGGGGAGGTGGGGGGCCCAATCCCCGTCCCTGGTAAAAAACGGTTGGTGGCAGATGGGGGAAACCCTGTCAGCAAAATGTGGGGCATCAGGGGGGTTGGGGGGATCAGAAAGTGGCTGAGGCGGGTTTAGTTTGAACCCAACTATTTTTCACATTTTGGGTGAGGCGTCAGGGCCCGATGTAGCCCTGAGCCTAAGGCTTTGGGGTTTTGGTTTTTCCTGGCCATCCACGGCCTGACTCACTTGACAAAGGTCAGTCTTTTCCACTTTTCCCTTTTTGGAAAAGGGGGTTCTCCGGGGGGAAAAACGATGGCCCCCGCCGCACTGAACACCCCTCGATGCCCCCCCTTTTCTGGCCGGGCAGGCCCAGTTCTCCACTGAAACTCGGCAAGTTGGGGGCCACACATCCTTTTTGGGGCTCCCCGTTTTCCAGGGGTTTCTTCTAATGGGGCGGCAGAGTGTTTCCCAAAGTAGGCCACCACCTTTTGGGTTCGGGTTCTGCCCCAGGCCCCGCTGCTGCGCTGCTGGCACTACCCCCCTAAATGGGCGGGGAAAGGGAAGCTGTTTCATGGGACTCCAGCCCTTGGGGTGCTGCTGATAAAAGCTGGTACTGCTCCGCCCCCCCCAATTCCCCCCGGGCGGGCCGCGGCAGTAGTACGTGAGCACGGAAAAACCCCCCCGGGTCAGATTGTCAGGGGAAAGGGACGATGCCGCACAAAAGGCAGCGGCCAACTGACTCCCGGGGTTTTTTCCCTATAGTTTTTTAAATTTTTTTTTTACTCCCTTTTCAATAGCTGGGAAAAAGGGGCTCCCTTTTTTGGCCCCGGTAGCGAGGGCCCAAATTTGGGTAGGGGCGCCAGAAGTCATCCCTCTCCCGGAGCAAATTTTCCGGGGTCACTACCCAGGCAAATCAGCATGCTGGGGGGCCTTCTGCACAGGGGACTCCGGGGGGTTTCCCTGCCCCCATCTCCACTATATTCTCCCCCCAACGGTGCTTGGGGTCATCTGCCTCGCCCTTCCTCATCTCCCCCTACTTTTCCCCAGTGCTCCTGCCCCTCCTCTCTTGTCCCTGTGGAGAAAACCCTCATTTCCCCCGGGAAAAAAGTTTCCCTGCTCCAATGCCCCTCCTCCTCCTCCTCCTTTTTCATCCCCCCCGGGAAATCTTGTGGCCCCCGAGATTAGTCCCCAAAATTTTCCAGTCCCCTGCTCGGGACAGATTTTTCAGCATCGTTCCAGGCCCCTTGAAGCAGTGGAATGACGTTATTCACCCCGTAGCCCTTTGGGGGATGAAAATAACTGGCCTCCTCGAATGGCCCTCAACAAATGGCAGGGCACGATGAGTCCTGGTTTAACATCAAATTTAAACAGGGGGTTTTACTCCTGTCCCCCGGGATCATAAAAAAATCGTTAAGGGGCCTTTTTTCTTTTTCCCATACAGGGGGGTCCCATGTGCAGGCGGGAAATTTCCAAGGGTGAAACACGCATATCAGAGTGTTTTGGGGGGAGGCCTTTTCTGCTGCTGCAACTCGAGGGGGTTTTCCCTGGCTTTGTAGGAAGGGAAATGAAGTGCATGCACAGTTTCCTGGCCTTTTTTCAAAATGTCTGAAGATCGGGGGAAAGGGACTTCAGGAACCTTTTCACAACCAGTTTGAACACGTGCGCCAGGCAGGCGCAGGGGGACCATCCCCCTGGGTGCAGCGCGGACACCATGTTCCTCCCATTGTCCGTCCCCATGGTTCCGATTGCATTGGCGCGGAGAAAGCCCCCACATCGATTTCTTGCTGCAAAACCGGGGGGGTTCCCCCCCTGTGTGATTCGTTCGCTGAGGGAAGCCCGGTGTAGAACCCGGGGTGACACGGGTTTTGCCCTACAAATGTGGGAAGGGTGGAACAGTACTTTTGGAGGCTGAGATGGGGTGGGGGAGGGGGGAGGCGGGGCAAATTTGGGGCAGGGCCGCCCGTTTGACAACGTTGGGGGAGAAAGCGGGTCTCCTGTCCCAAATTGTTGGTGTTCCTGGGCCGGGAAACCCATTCACCCAGTGGGCCCTAAAGGGCATGTACTGGCCCTTTACCGTAGTTACAGCTCCAGGGCATCCGCGCTGCCCTGCACCCTTTGGGAAAAAAACCGATAAGCTTCAAAACTTTGGGCCCCCTTCTGTTTTACCATATTTTTGAAGTTTCTGGTACTGGGCCCTTTTTTGGGAAAAAAATTACGGTTGGAAAATCTCCATCTCGGTTGGCACAAGCCATTATTCCCCTGAACAGTGGGAAGTCCACATTTGGGAAAGGGGGGGCCCGCAGCACCAACAACTTGGACAAAGGGGTTTCAGTCAGCTTCTGCACCCTTTTTATGGTTGGGCGCATACTTTGTCTCTTTTCAATCGCCCCACTAAAAGATGCTTTGGGCCATGAGTAGCGAGGGGGCAGGAGCTTCTGGATCGGGGATGATGTCAAAGAAAACAGCTCCTTCTGCAGAGTTTTGGGGGAGCCCTTTACTAGCTGAAAAGGCATGCATGCCCCTGGGCGTGCTGCGCGGCGGCAGGGTGGCCACCACCTTAGCCAAAGTTTTTCCCGGGGCCCCTGGGTGGTGGAAAGCGCATGTGTTGCGCAGGGCCGTGGTTTCCAACGTTAGCTCCCCGGCCCCGCTTTTCTTTTTTGCCCACAGTTCTAAAACACCCATATTCGGCTCCCCCTGGTGTCTTTGCCCCAAAAAAACTGCCAACCCCCTGAGTATCGGATTTTTTCCCCCCAAAGCTCCGCACTGAAAAACCCCCCCCCCCCCCCCCCCCCCCCCCCGGACTACCGCCGCCGCTTTCGCTGAGCCCTGTGACGCTCCCTTTTTTGGACCCGCAAAGCGGGGTTTTTTTCCCCCTGGCCGTTTGGCTCCCCACCTCCCCCACTGCTGGGTATCCCGTGACTCACGGCCACAAGACCCACTTGCTGGCTGCGCCCCCCGCCTGAGCGGAAGAGGGGGTTTTTGGCCCCTTTCTTCGCTGCCAATTTGCTTCCCGACCCGCCTCATTTAAAATTTTTTCATCCTCGCTATATAGTGGCGTGAGCCCAGACCACATGGTAGATTCTTTGGGTGAGGGAAAAACCCGGGTGGGGCAGAGGCGGGTTGGGACAGGTAGGGCCCCGAACCCCCCTCCCCCCGGGCCCTGCCAAAATAAGGGTTGTGGGCTGAAAGTTCCCACCCCACTCTTGGCTCGGGTTTTTCAATGTCCCTCTGGGGGGGGGAAATGGTTTACCAAATCAAACCCTTTTAAAACCCTTGGGGTTTCTGAAAAACACATGGCCCTAAAATCAGCGGCAGTTTTTGCTGCGACTTTCCCCTTGCTGTTGGGGTGACTTGGGGCCCGTTCCAGGAAAGTTTTTTGGGGGCCCCCCCAAAAAAATTTTTTTTTTCCATTCCCCAGGTGCAAAAAGCCCGCCCCCTCTCTGTCTGACATAAAGTTTTTCTAAAATGTACAGGGCACTGTTTGATTTTAAGATATCCCGTATATGATAAATATACAAAAACCCCGTATTTGATCCAAATGAACCCGTAACAAATTTTTGGGGGAAAACTTGGATTTAAATTGGCTCCAAAAATGGGGCCCAAAAAAATTTACTTGGTTTTTGCCCTTTAAAAACCCCTGTGTATTTTACTGAAAGTAAAGGCTTAAAAAAACCTTCGGATATGAATTATGCAAAAGAATTTCTTCTTTTGGCGGGGAAAAAGAAAATTTCTTTTATGGGGTGCAAAATGCAAAAAATACTTAGTTAAACCCTTGGGTGTAAATTGGGCCCAAAAATTTAGCCACCAAACACTAGGGTTTTTTAAAAATGTTACAATGCCGTGTTTTTTACGCTACAAAACAAGAGATAGAATTGTAATTAACCTTCGCTTTTGAATTACCCAGAGGAAAAAATTTATATATTTTGGGGGTGAAAAAACTTTTTGGGGCCCCCACAGCTGAAAAACAACGCTTAATTTTAAACCCCCGGATGTAAATTGCCCAAAAGAATTGGGGCCCCCCAAACTACTACTTTATAGCGTGTTCAATTTCCGTGTTTTTTTACGCTACACAACAAGAGATAAAATTGAAATTAAAAACCTTTTCTTGTGAATTGGGGTACAGGAAAAATTATTTATTTTGGGGGTGAAAATGCGGGTTTTTTGGAGTCACCAAAAGCTGAAAAAAAAATGCTTTAAATTTTTCCCCCGGGTAAATTGCGCCAAAGAAATTTAGCCACCCCAAAACTACTAGCTTTGTAGGTGTTTTCAATGCCGGGGTTTTTTCGTACACAACAAAGAGTTAAAATTTTAATTAAAACCCTTTTCTTGTTAATTAGGCTTTCAGGGAAAAAGGGAATTTTATTTTTGGGGGGAAAATTACGGGTTTTTGGAGTTCACCAAAAGCTGAAAAAACAACGCTTAATTAACCCCGGGGTAAATTGCGCCCAAAAAATTGGGGCCACCCCAAATAACAAGGGTTTGAAACGTTTTTTAAAAAATGCCCTGTTTTTTTTCGCTAAACAACAAGAGAACAAATTTTAAAATTAAACCCTTTTCTTTTGAATTAGGCTACAGGAAAAATTTTTTATATTTTGGGGGTGAAAATACGGTTTTTTGGATTTACCACCCGCTGAAAAAAGACGCTTAATTAAACCCCGGATTTAAATTGCACCCAAAGAAATTTAGCCACCACAAACTACTAGCTTTAAGCGTGTTACAAAAGCCCTGTTTTTTACACTAAAAACAAAAGGATACAATTGTTTTAAATTAACCTTTGCTTGTGGGAAATTTTGGCCCACAGGAAAAATTTATAAAATTTTTTGGGGGGTGAGAATGACGGGTTTTTTGGAGTCACCACAGCTGAAAAACAACGCTTAATTAACCCCCGGATGTTTAAAATTTTTGCCAAAAAATTGAGCAGCCAAAAAAGAAGTAGTATTTTTTAAATTTTAAAAAAAGCTGTTTTTTTTAAATGTAACAACAGGAACTGGGTTAGTTTTCCCCCCGGATATTCAATGTGCTGTGAGCAGAAGGATTTTAAATGTAAATGCAGCTCAGTGGACCACACTGGATTTTAGATCCAATACCCCCAAAAAATTGGGAAAAAGAAAAATTAAGAGAACAGTCTCTGAGACCAAACTTAGACACCCCCCAAAAATGTGAAAAAAAATCAGTTTTCAGTAAGAGTATCGCCCAGCAGCCCTTCCCCGTCATACAGGGAGAGGCTGTGAGCTCCCCGGTCCGCCCCGGGCTTAATATAGTGTGGGGACGTCACCCGAAATTTCCCCCCCTCTCTGATTGGGTTCATCCCCTTTCACATGCATCAGGCTATGCCCTTCTTCCTCCCAAGTTCTTTGCCCCATGTTTAAAGCCATGTGCCGCCGGCCATTTTTTCAATCAAAAGCAACTTCTTCCCCCCGAAATTAAAACCCCCAAATTCGACTTCGTTCAGAACCGAAGTTTTCCTGAAAATTTTAAACGAAAATCCACTTCGTTTTGAAATCAATTTTGCCCCTCTCTTTAAATGTAATTTTAAAATTTTTCTTATTTTTCAATATGCTTATGCATATAAATTTAACATGTGAAAATTTTACTTTTAAAAAGGGGTAATTGGGGAAAAAATCCAACCAAATTTCCCTGCAAACTAATGTTCTGTTTTTCGGGAAAGGGCATTACTAGTACTTTTTTATAGTTAAAATTGCAAATTTTAAAGGGACATTCCTCCTTTTCTGGTTTTCTGGCCCCGCAGGAAAACCCGCAAACCTCTTCTAGAAAAAGCGTAAGAAACTGGGATTTTTCTGTTCAGGAAACTGTGGGAGGGGGTAAATAGGCAGCTTTATAATAGAAAAAGGGGCCCCTAAAAAACCCTGTTTTTCCCCCAAATTTGGGAAAATGAAAAAGCAGGGGTTTCCCAGGGGGGCGGGGAAAAATTTTTCCCTGGACACGGGCCCCTTTTTTTTGGGGATGCCAACCCCCCCAAAAAAAACCAACCCCCTCCACCTAACTGCATAAAGGCTTTGGGGAAAAAAGCCCGGTAGATGCCCTTTTTTAGCCAGGTAGTAGCCCCCTTTAACCCGGGAGTGCCCCTTTCAGGCCGGTAGAAAGCCCCCCTTGGGAGCCAAGTAGATTTCCCCCTCTGTGGGCCCGGTAAGCCAAATTTTTTAGCCGGTTGATGCCCCCCTTTTTTAGCCAGGTAGGTCCCCCCATTTTACCAGGTAGGTGCCGGCCCTTGTTAGACAGGTAGGTGCCGCCTTGTTTGCCCCGGTAGGTTTCCGGCATTGTTCCAGGGAGGTGGGCCCCCCCTTTTTTAGCCAGGGAGGGGCCCCCCTTGGGTTTGCCAGGTAGGTTTCCCCTTGTTAGCCCGGTAGGTGCCCCCCTTGTTTTGCCAGGTATCCCCCCTTGGGGTTTTCCAGGTATTTCCCCCCTTTTTTTTGAGGTGTGCCCCCAAATTTTTTGAAAAATTTGTGCCCCCATTGTTTGCCCCGGAGTGCCCCCCTTGTTTGCCCGGTAGTTCCCCCATTGTTGGGGGGTAGTGCCCCCTTTTTGCCAGGGTTTAAAGCCCCCTTGTTTGCCAGGTTTGTGCCCCCCCGTTTTCCAAAGGGAATGCCCCCCTCTGTTGCCAGGTAGTGCCCCCATTTTTAGGCCCCGGGAGTGCCCCCCTCTGTTACCAGATAGTGCCCCCCTTTTGTTAGCCCGAAAGTGCCCCCATCTGTTTGCCCGGTAGTGCCCCCAAACTTTAGCCAGGGAGTGCCCCCATCTGTTTTGCCAGGGATTTCCCCCCATGTTAGCCGGTAGTTCCCCCCCTCTGTTAGCCAAATTTGGTTTCCCCCAAATTTTTAGCCCGGGAAATTCCCCCATCTGTTTGCCCAGGTAGTTCCCCCAAACTGGTTTGCCAGGTAGTGGCCCCCCCCTTTTTGCCCGGTAGTTTCCCCCCTTTTGTTTGCCAGGTTTGTGCCCCCATCTGTTAGCCCGGTAGATGTCCCCCCGTTTTCCCCGGTAATGTCCCCCCTGTTGCCCGGGAAATGCCCCTCTGTTTTCCAGGTGTGGGCCCCCTCTGTTGCCCGGTAGTTCCCCCCCCTCTGTTAGCCAGGGAGTGCCCCCATTGTTGCCAGGGAGTGCCCCCCTTTTTTCCAGGTAGTTCCCCCCCCGGGTTTCCAGGTAGGGGCCCCCTTTGTTGCCAGGTAGTGCCCCCCTTGTTTTCCAGGTGATGCACCCATTGTTTCCAGGGGGATGCCCCCATTGTTGCCAGGGAGTTCCCCCCCTTGTTTCCGGGGGGATGCCCCCATTGTTGCCAGGTATGCCCCCCTTATTTCCCAGGGAAATGCCCCCCCTTGTTGCCAGGGAGTTGCCCCCCTTGTTTTTCCCCGGGGATGCCCCCCCTTTTTGGGAGGTATGCCCCCCCTGTTGCCAGGTAAATGCCCCCCCTTTTTTGCCCGGAGTTGCCCCCTTGTTAGCCCCGGGGGAAAAAAGCCCCCTAAAACTTTTTAAAAATAAATAAAAAAATCCCTTACCTTACCCGGCTCCCGCAGCGCCGGGGCCCCTCCCCACCGATTTTCTTTTAGCGGCGGGAGGGGGAAGTGAGAGCAGCCGCACGTCACTCCCCTGCAGCCGCGGTCACTTCCCCCTGTGACGTGCCTGGGAAAGTAAAAGGGGCACACAAACCCGGGGCCCCGGGCCCTACAGGGGGGGAGGGGGGGGGAGGGAGCGACCCTCCTGGGCCCCCTCCCGCACAAATGAGACCGGGGCGGGTGAGGCCCCCTGGGGGGGGCTTTTTCCCCCCCTTTGGAGCGGTCCCGCGGCCCCAAGAGTAGCGCACCAGCGTTACCTTCGCCGCGGTAATTTAAAGGACCCCCCCCCGCTGCAGGCGGCGGGGGGGAAGCCCAAACCCCCCGGGGGGGGCGGGAGGGGGCCCCCAAAAGCGGGACCCCCCCCCCCCAAAAACGGGAGGTTGGCATTTTATGCTATAAATGGTTTGCTGTACTTTTTTGGCACTATTTCTATACTTTCGATACCCCTATGATACATTATATTTTCTGGATTCTTTACTTATATATGGACCCGTGTTTGTATTTTACTTCCGGGATCACAGACGGATGCAGCCTATTTAGTTTTTGGTTGTGCAAACCCGTAAAGAACCCCAAAAATGTTTAAAAAAGTCTCTTTTTTTTGCCACATTCAAAAATTGAATGTTTTAAACCCTTAAGGACCCCACGTTTTTTTTTTTTGACACGTTCGATTTTCCCCCCTCGCCTTTCCAGGGCCATAACTTTTTTTTTTTTCCACCTCATAGGGAAAATGAGGGCTTTTATTTTGCGGGAAAATTACTTTTTAATTGGTTATTCACCCCCCCCCCCCCCCCCCCCCCCCCCCAATTTTTATAGGGAAAATACGAGAAACCCCCAAATAAATTCCAAGTGGGACAAAATTTTGAAAAAAAAAAGTAATTTTTTGCCCCTGTTTTTTGGGTGTTTTTTTTTACCCGTTCAGCCCTTTGGGAAATATAATTGTTATTGGGGATTCTACACAACCGGCAAAACCAAACTGTAGGGTTTGCGTTATGTTTTGGCACCCGTAAAAAAATTCCAAAATTTTCTATTTTTGAAATTTGCCCCCCACAGCCCCTTTTTTGGACCAATAAAATTTTTTTGTACCAACACCTAAGGATTCAGTGAGGGGTTTTTTTTCGTGGGCCGAAGTGTACATTTTATCGCTAGCAGTTTGGAATGCATGCGACTTTTTTGATCACTTTTATTCCATTTTTTTAAGTGACATAAAATGACCAAAAAGACCACAATTTTGGCATTTGGAATTTTTTTTCTTCTACGGTGTTCAGCGCACGGGATATAAATGCATGTTATATTTTGATAGATCGGGGACTTTTTCTGACGAGGCGACCCCGCCCGACCGGCGGCGATACCAAATATGTGTAACTTAATTTTTATTATTTTATTGTTTTTATTTGTAAAATGGGAAAGGGGTGATTTGAACTTTTAATATAACTTTTTTGTTACATAAAACTTTCCATTTTTTTTTTACTGTAACATTGAGTCCACAGGGTGCTTGACCACTAGGGGGCGCGATCGTTAATACAGTCTAATGCATTGCATAGACAATAGAAAGCATTTGAAGCCAGCTCACCATATGATGTAAGTCAGTCTGGGATCCATCCATGCACGGTACCACCCTTACTCATATTAGTAAGGGTGGTACCTCACCCGAAACTCGTCAGATCCTCACAGACTCCAGGTGTTGTGGATTTTAATGGAAAGAAATAAAGAAGTCTGATTTTACTCTATTTGGGATTTTCCATCCTCGTGCTGTCACACTGCCTCCCCTTCTATTGCATAGACAATGCATTAGACTGCACCAAGATGGCGGTTTCACCACTTCCTGTCTGCGGCCAGAAGGGGGGCAAACCAGGACATGTCAGTGACGGGAGCGTTCACAGGGCTCCCCGCTGCCATGTCCGGGCGTCGGATCGCTGCACGTATGCTGCGGCGATGCCGATCGCCCTGAAGATCGATGCGCGGCACCGATCTTCATTTGTTCAGACGCCGCGGCCATCTTTGCCGTGGCATCTGAAGGGTTAAGTAGGGCGGGCGACGCTGCCCGTTCGCGCTGTAACGGGTGGGTGTTAGCACCGATTGGCCGCTAACACCCGCTGGCTGTGCGGGGTAGGGGGGGGGGGGGTCGTGGAGCGATCCCCCTGCAAAGCCCATTATGGACCCTGGGATGTATCAGTACGTCCAGGGTCCTTAAAGGGTTAACATGTTGCCACACATTGCATCAGCATCAACCAAAGCCTGAACATACAAAAAGCGTTAACACAATGTTCTATATGTAAAACTACTAAATAATAGTCATATAGTTACCAAATAAAACTGCTACACAAAACTAGAATCCCAGGCTAATAGTACCAATGTTATACTAAGACAACATGTCCCCAGCACATATTGACCAAATAATACCACCACACCATGACCACATATCACCACCACATAGTGACCGAATACCACCACACCATAACCACATATCACCACCACATAGTGACCGAATAATACCACCACACCATGATGACATATCACTACTATATAGAGACTGAATAACACCTTCACACCATGACCACATATCATCACCACATAGTGACTGAATAATGCCACAACACCATGACCAAATATCACCACATAGTGACTGAATAATACCTCAACATCATGACTAAATATCACCACCACATAATGACCAAATAATACCACAACACCAAGACCACTTATCATTACTATATAGAGACTGAATAACACCTTCACACCATGACTACAAATCACCACCACATAGTGACTGAATAATATTGCCACATTATGACCACATATCACCACCACATAGTGACTGAATAATATGGCCACACCATGACCACATATCACCAGAAAAGGCAACCCTTTTCCAATCAGTGGAGGTCTTATTATGAAACTACCAAGAAAATTGAAGCCTTTTATTCACAATGGAGCCATTAGTCCACTCATTATACACGTTCATCACAGCAGCAGGAAAACAGTTCACAAACTCTGCTGTTTCAGAAGTTCTACCACCTTTGGCCCAGAAGTCAATAATTATCCCTTTTTGCAACTCTGATGAATCAGCACTTTTACCCATGACCAGGGCCGGACTGGGAATAAAAAGCAGCCCTGGCACAAAGCCCCACCAGCCCACATACAATATCTGCTTACAAAATTTCCCTTGTATTCGCACCTCACCAGTTTCTAAAATAAACTACACTATAAGGGTGCTTTCACACAGAGTATTTTTGGTGCGTTTGTGATGTGCATTTTTGTCCATAAAGGCATAGCAGTTAATGCTGTAAATTTCTCCACAAAAAAAAACGCATCACAAAATGCACCAAACCCCGCACTGGCTATGTAACTGGCTATGGGGGCATATTACCTGGCTATGGGGGCATATTACCTGGCTATGGGGGCATATTACTGACTATGGGGGCATATTACTGGCTATGGGGGCATATTACTGGCTATGGGAGCATATTACATGGCTATGGGAGCATATTACTGTTATGGGGCATATTACTGTATATATTACGGGGGCATATTACTGGCTATGGGGCATATTACCTGGCTATGGGGGCATATTACTGGCTATGGGGGCATGTTACCTGGCAGTAGGGGCATATTACCTAGCTATGGGGGCATATTACCGGCTATGGGGGCATATTACCTGGCTATGGGGGCATATTACCTAGCTATGGGGGCATATACCTGCTATGGGGGCATATACTGCTAGGGGCATATTACTGTCTAAAGGGGCATATTACCTGGCTAAAGGGGGCAGTGAACTGGCTAAAGGGGGCATATTAATGGCTAAGGGGGCAGTAACCTGGCTACAGGGGGCATATTATTGGCTATGGGAGCAAATAACCTGGCTAGAGGGGGGCAGCAATCTGGCTACAGTGGGCTACTACCGGGTTACAGTGGGCAAATATTTACCTACAGGGGCCTATATAACTGCACAATAGGGATCTATATTTCTACTTATATTTCTATTCTGAGGCCTATATAACTACCTTTCTAAATAGGGGACCGAGATACCTATCTATTGGGGGACCTATAACTTTACCTACCTAACTGAGGACTGCCTACATTTGGGGGTGTACCTACATACTGTCTCAGGGAATTTCACTACTTCCTATATTGGTTTGCAAAACAAGACTAAAACTTGGTGCACAAATGGGAGCCCCATAGCTGTTTGGGACACTAGGGGATAATTATTACCATTTGGGGTGCTATAGATGGGGAGTTTGGATAGAGATAGGAATTGGTAGAGAAGTGCTGATACAGTGAGGAGTCTAAAATGTTTGTTTTGTAAATTTTTCAGTGAAGAGTTGTGGCTGGGAGAGAACGTCATGGTGTCTGGGACAGATGGAGAAGAAGAAGAGAAAGAGAACAAGTCTTCAGAGACTTCTCCTGTAAGTCATCAAATGTAACTGCAGTGTAATCCCTTATATTTCTCCAGAGCCTACATACAACTAGTATCTACCACTATCTGGTCACTTTTTAAGGGTGGTGGGTATAGTTTTTGGGAAAGCCTGTTTTACAGGATAGTCCCCTGGGGTGGTCACTTTCAGCCCAAAAGTCGGCAGTTTTTTTTACCCTTTTAAGTGTAATGGGTTTTTTGGGTCTTGGTTTTGGTGGGTTTTTTTTAGTAGAAAATGATTCGTTTGTATATTTGACCCATTTTAAAAAGGTGTATTTTTTGGTGATTTTATTTATAAGGTATTCCAGTCTATGGAGGGGGGAGAGGTTTTAAAAATGAAAATTTGCCAGGGCTAAATTTTCATTGTGCAGTTATGGGGAGGGGATGGAGGGATCTATGGGGAAATGGCAAAAAATTATGACAGGAAAGAAGTTTTTTTTTTCTGAAAAAAAACATCTCCAGTTCAAAATTGGGGGCTTTAAAAAAGGGCCCGTTTTCACCCACCCCTTACTGAGAAACCCCTTTAAAACAAAAAAGGGGCCCCTTGGGCCCCGAATGTTTTAGGCCCCTAGAAAACGCCCCGATTTCACTATGGGGGTCTCTTTTAATTTTTTCCCGCGTTAAAAAATCATCCGAAAGTTCACAATGGGGCTTAAAATGGCTGTGCCCCTGCCCCTACTAAAAAAAATTTAAAGGGGCCCCCAACCCCCCGGATGTTTTGGGGACCCTAGAAACCCCCTTTTAATGGGGGCGGGCCCCCAGAAATTTTGCCGGGTAGTGGGGGCTGCCCCCAGTAATTAAGCCGGGGTTAGATAGGACGGGTTCCCTAAGAAAATTACCGGGAATGGAGGTCCAAAAAATTACCCCCCCCGGGTGGGGCCCAGTAATTTAACCGGGGTGGGGCCCAGTATTTACCCAGGTAGGGCCAATTTAAATTTAAGCCAGGAGGGCCTTTTAATTAGCCAGGGGGGCCGGGTAAAAACCGGGTTTGGCCAGTTTTTAAACCCCGGGTTTAGAGCCGTGCCAGAAATTTAGCCGGTGGGGGAAAGAAAATTAGTAGGTAGGGGCCAGAAATTTTAGCCGGGAAAAGGCCAGTTTTTTAACCAGGTGGGGAAAAGCCAGTTTAATTAACCATTTGGGGCCCAGTCCCGTAATTAGCCAGGTGGGGCCCAGAAATTTTAGTTAAGGGAAAGGGCCAGGGGCCAGTTATTAGCCCAGGAAGGGCCATTTAAAATTAGCCGGGTGGGGGCCAGTAATTAGCAGGGGGGGCCAGGTAATTAGCCAGGCGGGCCAGTTTTACCAGGTGGGGCCCAAGAAAGAAACCCCCAGGAGGGCCATTTAATTACCCAGCAGGCCATTTAATTACCCCGGAGGGCCAGTTATTACCCAAAGGCAGGCCATTTAAGAACCCAAAGGTTGCCTTAATTAGCCATTTAGGGCCTTTTATTACCCGGGAGGGACAGAAATTTAAACCAGGTAGGGGCATTAAATTAGCCAGGTAGGGCCTGTCCCCAGAAATTTAAAGCCGGGCCCGGGGCCAAAAAATTACCCCAGGAGGGCCAGTTAAAAAGAAATTTAAAGGGCCGGGGTTTAGAACCCAGGGGCCCAATTTAATTGCCAGGTAGGGCCAGTTATTACCCAGGCAGGGACAGAAAAGTTAAATTTTCCCAGGTTAGGGTTTTTCCGGGGTTAATTAGCCGGGTTTGGGCCAGTAAAAGAAAAAGGTAGGCCAGTTTATTACCAGGCAGGGCCTTTTAAAAATTAGCGGGTGGGGCCCTTTTGCCGGGAAATTTACCCGGCAGGGCCAGAAAGGGAAACCCAAAGGTTTGGGGGCCATTTCCCTTTAATTAGCCGGGTTAACCCCGTCCCAGAAATTACCCAGGGGGGCCATTTAATTACCCAAGGTAGGGCCAGTTATTACCCCAGGGACCATTTAAAACCCAAGGTGGGCCGTTTTTTGCAGGTAGGGCCAGAAATTTTAACCCGTTTTTCCCGGGTTATTACCCAGGTGGGGGCCAGTTTTTACCCCCAGGTAGGCCAGAAATTAGCCGGTGGGGGGCCATTTTTAAGCCAGGGGGGGGCCCAAATTTAATTAGCCAGGGGGGGCCAGTAATTAGCCGGGTAGGGCCGGGGCCCATTATTAGCCGGGAGGGGCCGTAATAGCCGGGGTAGGGACAGTTATTAGTTTAAAAAAAAAAAAAAAAAATAAAAAACTTCCCTGCTTCCTTCTTTTCTTCCTTTTCCTCTTCGGAGGGGGCCCGGCCCCACACCCCTATTTACGGGCCGCAAAAAGGGCAGCGCAAATGATTCATTGTATCAGCTGCTTCGGCCGGGGGCCCTTTCCGGGGGGCTGGACGGCCCGGGTCAGAAGTTTCCTGGCTCTTCTGCCTAAAGCGCGGAGCCTTTTGATCGCTGAAAAGGGCCCTGGGTTTTTGACCCAACCATCCGCAGTGTGGGGGAGGGAGGCCTGGGGTCCTCGGGCTCAGGGGTCGGGGTCGATATGCGCGCTGGGGGCCCCCTTTTAGCTGCACAAAAGCCCGGCCCCGGGGGGGCCCGCCGGGGGGAAACACCAGTCCCCCCGCGCCCGACGAGCCAGCACTGCAGCCTGGACCCTGGCGACCCACCAGGCGGATGCCCGGTTTGGGTTTTCCCCCCTTGTCCAGGCCGGGCCCCATAAACTGACGAATATTTTTGCAGACAACTTATCACAACCAAATATACCCCCAAAGAAGCTCGCTCACTGGCTTCTATAAAGACCCTACATGTCCCCAACGCGGGAAATTTGGGAAAAGGGGTTTCATAATAATGGACTCACGAGCATATTAAAAAAAAAGGAAAAAAAAGTTTTTTGTTTACCCTGTTTTTTTAAGTTTTCCCACCTACAAAAGGGAGCGGCTGTAATTGTTTCTAGGTACACGTAAAACCTGTGAGGGACAAGGAATCTAAAAAAATCCAAAAAAATACATTGAAATTGATTTTTAAAAAATTTAATTTGCATTTTTTTCGTATGAAAAAAAGTTTTTTAAATAAAATAGAAAAAGCAAAACCCCTTAATTTTTTGGTAAAAAAACGGGGGCGGGTCCTGGGCTCATTGAGTTTCCGCCCCCTCAAAAGATTTTAAAAATTGGGGGTTTAGGTTTTTGGAGATGGCTAGGCAACCCCCCCGGCCCTTTTGAAATGCTGTTTAAAAACCCCACCCCTTAAAAGTTTGCCCGGCTGTGGTGTTTTTGGGTCATTGTCCGGGCTGAAAGATAAACCCCATGCCCCCATTTTTCACCCCCCCCCAAAGGGAAGGGTTGTTGTTGACCCAAAACATCACAAAAAATTGCCCCTTTGGCCACCCTTTCAAAGGGTTGCAGTTTTCCCTGTTTCCTTTGCATAAAAGCACCCCCAAAGTATGATGTTTCCACCCCCGATGCTTCGCAGTTGGGACGATGTTCTTGGGTTTGTAGTCATTCTTCGTCCTTCAAACACGACGGGTGGAGTTGATACCAAAAAGTTCTATTTTGGTCTTATCTGAGCACATGACCATCTCCCATGCGTCCTCTAGATCATCCAGATGGTCATTTACAAACTTCAAACATGTGCCGGCGCGAGCAGGGGGACCTTGTGTGCTCTACAGGATTTTATCCATGACGGCGTAGTGTGTTAATAATGGTAATCTTTTAGACTGTGGTCCCAGCTCTATTCAGGTCATTAACCAGATCCTCCCATGTAGTTCTGATTCCTGACCTTGCTGAGAATCATCCTTGCCCCACAAGGCGAGCTCTTGCATGGAGCCCTAGACCAAGAAAGATTGACAGTCATCTTGTGTTTCTTCCATTTTCTAATAATGGCATTAAAAGTTGCCTTCTCACCAAGCTGCTTGCTTACTGTCCTGTAGCCCATCTCAGTCTTGTGCAAGTCTACAGTTTTGTCCCTGGTGTCCATAGACAGCTCTGTGGTCTCGGCCATGGTGGAGTTGGGGTGTGATTGAGTTTGTAGACAGGTGTCTTTTGTACAGGTAACAAGTTCAAACAGGTGCAATAAATACAGGTATTGAGCGCAGAGTAGAAGGGCTTCTTAAAAAAACAAAGTTGATACGTGATCAAATACTTATTTCGTGCAAAAAATGCTAATTATTTCAAAATCATACAATGTGATTTTCTGGATTTTTTTATTCTGTCTCTTAGGCTATGTTCACACGCCGTAATTGCGGGGCGTACAGTACGCCCCGCAATTACGCTGGGGGTGTAGGAGTCACGCAGATCGGTGTGTACTCCCGTGATGCGGGGGGGGAGGGTGTCGCGGCAACTCGCTGGCCCCATAGACTGTCATTACTTGTGCCGCGTAATAGCCACGAATAAGTGACATGTCACTTTGTCACGATACTGGTGTATACTGCTGGAATCCAATGGCCGGGCTAGGTACAAACACAGGGAGGCAGGTGGATAGCGAGGTCCCAGGAAGGTAATGGGTTGCTGCTTGGTCAGAAGTGCAGAGGTTTAGCGGTGGAGCGACAGCAGGCAACAGGTTAGCGCAGGGTTAACTGCAATGAACAGGAACAAGGCTGGACGGCAAGTTCCCAGGCGAGAGGACTGGAAAGCAGGAGCTAAGCACAATACTCAAGCAGTGAACAACAGGCTTGAGGAGTTTATATAGGAACCAGGAACAGGAAACAGGAAACAAGATGGCAACCAGTTGAGACACGATCCACCATCTTAACTAAGGGCAAACTTAAGGGCAAACACAGTTAGTAAGTTCCAAGGCAAAGTAGGAGATTCCTGACACACTTATCATATTGTACGGCCGAGGAGAGGAGGTGTAATCCATAGTTCTCTATTAGAACTGTGGCTTACCGTAATTTCGGCGCGTATCTCACCCGTATTAGAGTGCAAATACGATGCAAAATGCGCGCTGAAATTTGCCCGTGTGAACATACCCTTACAGTTGAAGTGTACTAACGATGAAAATTACAGATCTCTCCAATCTTTGTAGGTGGTGAAACTTTCAAAATTGTCAATGTATCAAATAGACATTTTCCCCATTGTAAGTGCACAAGAAACCAATTTGGGACAGCCCACATGTCTGTCCATAGTAATGGCTCCCATAGAGTAACTATATATACAAAACTGTCATGTTACCCCTGGTATCCAGGTAGCAATAGTGTATGGAGAACTACTCAAGTATTACCATCTCCAGCAGCGTCTTATCATGTGACCACCACACAGGTCATGTGACCCTGGTATCCAGGTAACACTAGTGTATGAGCAGAACTTCTCCAGTATTACTACCTCCAGCAGTGTCTAATCATGTGACCACCACACAGGTCATGTGACCCTAGTATCCAGGTAACAGTAGTGTATGCAGGAGCAGAACTTCTCCAGTATTACTACCTCCAGCAGTGTCTAATCATGTGACCACCACACAGGTCATGTGACCCTGGTATCCAGGTAACACTAGTGTATGAGCAGAACTTCTCCAGTATTACCACCTCCAGCAGTGTCTTATCATGTGACCACCACACAGGTCATGTGACCCTGGTATCCAGGTAACACTAGTGTATGAGCAGAACTTCTCCAGTATTACTACCTCCAGCAGCGTCTTATCATGTGACCACCACACAGGTCATGTGACCCTGGTATCCAGGTAACAGTAGTGTATGGAGGAGCAGAACTTCTCCAGTATTACTACCTCCAGCAGCATCTTATCATGTGACCACCACACAGGTCATGTGACCCCTGGTATACAGGTAACAGCAGTGTATGGAGGAGCAGAACTTCTCCAGTATTACTACCTCCAACAGCATCTTATCATGTGACCACCACCCAGGTCTTGTGACCCTGGTACCCAGGTAACAGTAGTGTATGGAGGAGCAGAACTTTTCCAGTATTACTACCTCCAGCAGCATCTTATCATGTGACCACCACACAGGTCATGTGACCCGTGGTATCCAGGTAACAGTACTGTATTGAGGAGCAGAACTTCTCCAGTATTACTATCTCCAGCAGCGTCTTATCATGTGACCACCACACAGGTCATGTGACCCGTGGTATCTAGGTAACAGTAGTGTATGGAGGAGCAGAACTTCTCCAGTATTACTACCTCCAGCAGGGTCTTATGTCTGTCAGTGTCTGTGGAGAAGCTGCTCATGTATTCTTCTCTTGTTTCATCTCTCTGCTTTTTTTTCCAGTTAACCTTATTAACAACATTACTTTCTCTGGGGAGACAGCAGTTATATAAGTAATTACACACAGTGAAGAAGTTGCTGTAGTAACTAGATTAATTATTCCTATTCGGCTACCACATAGATGTCATATGACGCTGCTATTAACTGACTGCTGGAGGTCACATTTTTAGTCCATACAGTTAATCCATGGCAGCCATAACTATGGACCGGAATGTTGGCTGTACCATTTTTTTTATTTCTAGGTAGTGGTTCACTACATTGATATAAAAGAGGTACAGGTGCAGAAATTGTAACAAATGTATTTTAGAAAACTGTGTGATTTCCTGTGATATACATACTAAGTAGAGACATTATAAACACATTTTATGGTGGACAATCCTTTCAAGGTACATAGATATTACATAGACAGTTCTAAAAATGCACTAATGAAAGGCAACCTCTAGTCATGCTTTAGCTACACATTGGACCTTTCTCTACTATTCTTCAAAGCCTTCCCTACTGGGGGTCCCATTTCTCAGCAGAGCTGCCAAGGTTTTTGTTTTTATATGTGTTAAGACACTCTTATTACTACTAATGTATAGAATACTGCATAGTTGTAATTACCAGTGTACACAGGCTCTGTAGACTGTATGGGTGACATGTATGAACAGGGCTGTGCCAGTTATCTGGCGTCACAAACCTGTTGTAGCCCTGGTCTATAGATGTATGAACAGTCGCACTCAAAACTTTGGCGCAGTAACCGCAGGAGCGACACTTTTTAGTGCGCCAAGCATTTGGGGCGTTCTGGGGGCGTTGTACCACATTGTTAGAAGTAGACACATTTATGAATATGGGACGCCAAACCTGGGCGCAGAACAGTTAGAACAACCAGACCAGGGTAAAGGTGGTGTCTGAACCAGACTTGTGGTATTGGCTCTACACTGCCCTGTATGTATGACCTGCAGAAGAACAGCCAGACCAGGGTAAAGGTGGTGCCTGAGCCAGACTTGTGGTATTGGCTCTACACTGCCCTGTATGTATGACCTGCAGAAGAACAGCCAGACCAGGGTAAAGATGGTGCCTGAGCCAGACTTGTCTAATTGGCACTACACTGCCCTGTATGTGTGACCTGCAGAAGAACATGGTCATACATTCTGGCCCATTCTATACTACCTTAAAACTATTTAGAACTGGCCTGTCTGCGCCAACATTTATACATTTAACCCTATGTTACCTTCATATAATAACCATATAGTGTTAGATACCAATGTACATAGGCTCTGCAGACTGTATATTACCTTCATACACTGACCATATACTGATATATACCAGTGTACACAGACTCGGCAGACTATATATTACCTTCATACAGTGACCATAAAGTGGTAGATACCAGTGTACACAGGTTCTGCAGACTGTATAGTACCTCCATACAGTGACCATATAGTGATATATACCAGTGTACATATGCTTTGCAGACTATATATTACCTCCATACAGTGACCGTATAGTGGTCAGTGTACCCAGACTCTGCAGACATATTAAGGGATTACAGTTCAGTTACATTTTGTGACTCACAGGTGACCTTTTCTCTGACAACTTGTTCATTTTGCCTTTTTTCTCCATACCTTCCAGACTCATCCCTGCAGATTTGGACACAAATATCTTAGAATTCTCACTCTTCCAACACCTCTCTCACTGTCTCATACGTCTGTACAAACTTCCCAGGGGTGGAAGAGTGGGTACAGGCCATGGTTAGAGGCACAGTCTCCTAAAGGGATAAGAAGGAATAAAGGATCAGCCCCCTAGGTAGCTAAGTTGGCCCCAGGTAGCTAGGTAGACCCCCGTTAGATAGGTTTGTAGGCCTTAGGTAGGTAGGTTGGTAGGCTCCAGGTAGGTAGGTTGGTAGGCATCAGGTAGGGAGGAAGCAGTTAGGTCCCAGGTAGGTAGGTAGTAGATAGGCCCCAGATAGGTAGGTCATAGGTAGGTAGATTGCTCCTAGATAGGTAGGTGAGCAGTAGGAAGGCCCCAGGTATGTAGTAGATAGTCCCTCAAGTAGGTAGGTATACCTTAGATAGGTAGGAAGGTAGACAACAGTTGGGCTCCAGGTAGGTGGGTAGTAGATAGGCCCCAGGGAGGTAGGCCATAGGTAGGTAGGTCGATTGACCCTAGGTAGGTCGGTCACAGGTAGGTAGATAGGTCCCAGTTAGGTAGGTAGACTACAGGTAACTAGGTAGATGGGCCCTAGGTATGTAGGTAGGCAACAGATAGGAACCAGGTAGGTCAATGGGTAGAGTCCCATTAGAGGAAAAAAATAAATATTTCACCTCTTCACGTTCCCCTGATGAACAACAGGCCGGGCTTCTCCTAGTATAGTCTGGCGCAGTTGAGTGATGATATGAAATCATCATTCCGCCTGTGTGATAACACATGGCCGACGTCTAGTACACCAAGGCCTAGGGCCTTAGACCTACTAGGCCGGATAGTGGAGCAGGAAAGAGGGCCCGGAACGTTCTTAGTCATGATGCACAGACCATAGCTCGTGTGGCAGTGGACACTGTGTTAGACAATACGACTGCTACGGTGATAGTTACACCACTGGCTACCTGCTATATTACTAAGTACTATGGTACGTTTGTGCTCTCTAAACTTTGTAAAAGGGTTTTTCTCACCATGCTGTTTCGCTGAGTTACAAGCAGCTTTTCATCCTCTGTCTCTTCAGGCTGTTTGTGGTTCTATAGCAGAAATTAGCATATTTAGATTCTCTGTAACTAGCTGAGACATTACAAAGACATAAGTGCAGGACATTTAACCTTCAGTAAGTAAGATGACAAGTCTCAGAGGAGTCAAAATAATTGCTTATCTGTAAACAAAAGCTAATCTTGTTAGAGATAATGAGTCTTCTCTGACAGTAAGCTTTGTCCAAGATGAGATCACTCCTTGCTCTCTGTCTAATCAGGAAGGAAGATTATGGTCATAACCATAAAAACAAGTGTGCACTCAGAGCAGATAAAATCTCTCTTATTTCATGACCATGGTAAAATCTAAAGGGCAATGTATTTAGAAAAAGTCTTCAATTACCTGTCCCTGCATTTTAAAAGCTAATCTTTGTTGTGAGAAAAACCCCTTAAACCTGTAGGCTGATACTGGAATATGGCAATACAGACCACATCTACACAACACCATAGCCATTAAAATAGACTGATGAATATAAAAATGCAGCAGCATTAACTAGGCAAAAGAGGAACATATCTGTCAGATAGTATAATTTTGTAATGAGAACAGAAAATCAAATTTGGGATGTGGCTGGGCACGTTGTAGACAAGAAACAACCTTCCTTCCTAAAAATTATGTACATTGGCCCAAGGCAATTCTAAATTCCTGTTCTTGACTTGTTATCTTCAGCCTCGGTTACAAGGAGGTTTCAAGAATTATTGTACAAATTATTCCGCTATCAACCTTGTAAGGCAGAATAAGTCTGGGGCCAAATGTTTAATTGCGTTTTGCTTATTTGTTTTATATAGAAGCATTGTGTGTGATCTTTTATCTTCCAGAGGGCAACGGAAAACCGTAGACCATGGCATGGAAGGATGGTCCCAGTTGTGGGGGAGAAAGGCTGTCTCACCCGGACTACTTGTCATATAGATGGGCTAGTGAAATGACCAGTGAGTCAATTTGTCAGACCATATATTAAAGGGGGGAGGTGTAAGGAAAATAAGCCTTTGGGGTCCGATATTGATTCTGGTTTGTTTCATTACTGTATATATAGAAGTTGTCACGGTTCCGGACGCGGAAGTGGATCCACTGGACCACCACAAGCGATGGTGTAAGCCACGCCAGGGAACGGAATCTAAGTAGGTCCCGGTTTTCACCAGAGCCCGCCGCAAAGCGGGATAGACTTGCTGCGGCGGGAGTCTACCAGGTCGTTACCCCTGACGTGACTTGCTTGCGGTGGCAGCCGAAGTATAGCGTGGTGCAAAATCGTCAGGCAGGCTCGTATCGGGGTCAGGCAGAAGGTCAGGGCAGGCAGCTATGGTTCGTGGTCGTGGACAGGCAGGCGGTCAGGGCAGGCGGCAGAGATTCGTGGTCAAGAGACGGAAGCGAGGATACGGTACACAGTAGATCAGGACGAGACAATAGGGAACGCTTTCTCGATAGGCAAGGCACTAAAGATCCGGCAGGGAGCGGGCGGAAGCGCCCAGGTGAAATAGAGGCAGTGCCCAGCAATTACCCAATTACCGGCGCACTGCCCCTTTAAATCTCACAGAGCCGGCGCGCGCGGGCCTTAGATCACAGGGACGCGCGCGCCGGACAGCTGGAGACTGCAGGGACACAGGAGCGCGGCCGGTAAGTACTGGCGCGCCCGAGGGCGAGTGCGCCCGCCGCCCGACACCCGGGCAGCGGCGGCACTCGTCCCGGGGATCGGGGCAGAGCTGCGCCGGCGCCCACAGGAGGAGTCGCGGGCGCCGGCCGCAACAGAAGTATTGTGTGTTATCTATCATGTTGCACAGGGCACCGGAAAGCCATTGACCTGATCGTTGGAGAATGGTCCCAGTAGTGGGCTTGGGAAATGACCTGTGAGTGAATTACCCACACAATAGAGGATAATGTTTTATTACAAAGGGATCTGGATAAGGTGGAGGCCTGGGCAGAGAAATGGCAGATGAGGTTTAATACAGATAAATGCAAGGTTATGACTACATGTTAAATGGAAAAACACTGGGTAAAGTGACATAGAGAAGAACTTGGGAATCCTAGTGGACAGTGAACTTAATTGTAGCATCCAGTGCCAGGCAGCAGCTGCCAAGGCAAACAGGATCATAGGGTGTATTAAAAGGGGCATAAATGCAGATGATGAGAACATTATTCTCCCATTATACAAGTCACTGGTTAGACCACACATGGAATATTGTGTACAGTTTTGGGCACCAGTACACAGGAAAGACATTGTAGAGCTTGAACAGTACAAAGGCGGGCAACAAAAATAATAAAAGGCCTGGTGGACTACAATACCCAGAAAGCTTAGCAAGATTAGAGTTATTTAGTTTACAGAAAAGATGGCTTCGGGGGGACATAATAAATATGTTTAAATATATTTAAATATATTAAAGGTCAATATAGAGATCTCTCCCAAGATTTATTTATACCCAGGACTATATCTAGAACAAGGGGGCATCCTCTACGTCTTGAGGAACGAAAGTTTCTACATAAATATAGAAAGGGATTCTTTACTGTAAGAGCAGTGAGACTGTGGAAGTCTCTGCCAGAGGAACTTGTCATGGTGAATTCACTAACAGAGTTCAAGAAGGGTCTGGATGCATTTCTGGAGAGTAATAATAGTTATAGTGACAAGGATTCTGGAGAGGGGTCGTTGATCCAGGGATTATTCCGACTGCCAGATTGGAGTCGGGAAGGAATTTTTTCCCTAAAATGAGGACAATTGACTCCTGCCTCATTGGGATTTTTTGCCTTCCTCTGGATCAACACTTTAGCAAAATAGGCTGAACTGGATGGACGTCTTGTCTTTTTTCGGCCTTAAAAACTATGTCACTATATATTAATATTGTGATGCACTATGTTGCAGTTCTGTTATCATGTCATTCTATCATGTCTTTTTATGAAACTTCTGAAGTCATTGATATCACTTTTATATATCACTTAAAAAAATAATCACAACTCTGATACCCACTTGAAAGGCATACAAGTAAAGTTGTTTTTTGTTCTACTCACCACCTCCCATCCACAACATTCCTGGTCCAAAAAAAGATGTCTCATCCGAAAAATTCTCAATTTGCATGAATTTCCAAAACGTTGATCCCGGATGCTGTTGTAAATCAATAAGGTCAGGGTCTACTCTCAACTATTGGACCCTATACCTAACCCTTCGCAAGGCACCCGCCCTGATGAGAGCGATCCCGCAAAAATAACTCTATAGACACTGCTGCATCATGCCTCCTGCGATGCACACATCGGGAAAGCAGGGATAGTAATGAACTGTCCCTGCCTTCTCCCTGGCATGCAGCTGCTAACTCTGCACGGCCAGAGTTAGATGCGGACCGCTGGCCGATTTTTTCCAGGTGGGGCAGGTCCCTCTCTGCCCTCGAGAGTGCCATTGCCTGCCCCGTCCACCCGTAGGAATGACCTCCTGCCTCCGGCATCTTGTAGATGTTCGAAACAAACTTTCAGCAGATGAGGCTTGAAAATCAACAGTAAGTGAATTCACACCTCCCTGGGATAAACATATATCTATCTTAAAGGGGTTGTGTCAATTCAGACATTGATGGCACATTGCTAGGAAATGCCATCAGTGTCGGCTAGGAGCCTCTATCTGATATTGATAATATACCTTAGCTATATGCAGAGCAGATTAGATGAACATTCAGTCTTTTTCTGCTGCCAATCTATGTTTTAAGCCCAGAAACAGGTTAAGTTGAATAAGCTTTAGACATGCAGCTGTGATTTTACATCCAGAGCATCCCCAGGTCTTGTTTATACTGATAACACTCTCAGCTCACATGGGATACCGTACGTTGCACATGATGCCTTAATTCTTCCACAGTGCATAAGATTGGACATGGTTTCCATTAGGACAAGTACTCTTCCCAGGCTTCCAGGATATAGCAGGAGGTGGAAAATACAGAAAACAGATTAATAGAAGTGACAAAACAATGAGGTCTATTTCAGATTGATGCAGCATAACGTTAGTTCATCATCATCAGATGTCATGGCAGAGAAGTATAAAATGCTTTTCATCTCAGATTCTACTATCATACGACTTCTGGATTACAGCCTACAAAGCTAATTTCTCAGAAAGTGTTATTTATGCCATTATACAGTGAGGTCGTCAGTATACCTCAAAGAGATGTTTAGAATCTCTTTCTATGCTATGTAGAACAATAATACATAGAGTCTTACTTGCCTGTCCTCCTGGTGACTTTTGTCTCTGAATTGGCTCTGGTGCCAACAATTACAGTGGGGAAAAAAAAGTATTTAGTCAACTTAGTCAGTTCTCCCACTTAAAAAGTATTTAGTCAGCCACCAATTGTGCAAGTTCTCCCACTTAAAAAGATGAGAGAGGCCTGTAATTGACATCATAGGTAGACCTCAACTATAAGACACAAAATGAGAAAACAAATCCCGAAAATCACATTGTCTGATTTGGAAAGAATTTATTTGCAAATTATGGTGAAAAAGAAGTATTTTGTCACCTGCAAACAAGCAACAGTCCTGTAATGTCTGGGCCCGTCTGAAGTTTGCTAGAGAGCATTTGGATGATCCAGAAGAGTATTGGGAGAATGTCATATGGTCAGATGAAACCAAAGTAGAACTGTTTGGTAGAAACACAACTCCTCATGTTTGGAGGAGAGAGAATGCTGAGTTGCATCCAAAGAACACCATACCTACTGTGAAGCATGGAGGTGGCAACATCATGCTTTGGGGCTGTTTCTCTGCAAAGGGACCAGGACAACTGATCTGTGTACATAAAAGAATGAATGGGCCATGTATCGTGAGATTTTGAGTGCAAACCTCCTTCCATCAGCAAGGGCATTGAAGATGAAACGTGGATGAGTCTTTCAGCATTACAATAATCCCAAGCACACCGCCAGGGCAATGAAGGAGTGGCTTCATAAGAAGCATTTCAAGGTCCTGGAGTGGCCTAGCCAGTCTCCAGATGTCAACCCCATAGAAAACCTTTGGAGGAAGTTGAAAGTCTGTGTTGCCCAGCAACTACCTGCATAAAGGAATGGGCCGACATACCAGCAACAGTGTGTGCCAACCTTGTGAAGACTTACAGAAAACGTTTGACCTCTGTCATTGCCAACAAAGGATATATAACAAAGTATTGAGATAAACTTTTGTTATTGACCAAATACTTATTTTCCACCATAGTTTGCAAATAAATTCTTTCCAAATCAGACAATGTGATTTTCGGGATTTATTTTCTCATTTTGTCTCTCATAGTTGAGGTCGACCTATGGTGTCAATTACAGGCCTCTCATCTGTGGGAGAACTTGCACAACTGCTGGCTGACTAAATACTTTTTTCCCCCACTGTATATTCAATAACATTTGCAAGGATGATTTTTTTACTATCAAGGTCATCACCAAATTGAACTTAAGTACAAGAATTAAGTAATTTATGGACAAAAACAAATTTGCGGCATCACAACACTGTAGTGTGTGTACATTTATTTGTCATCTGTCCCCAGATACATTTAATAGATTCTTGCATCTGTGCAAAGAATTATCATCCCCTAAAAAGCCTGTCTGGTGACCAAAACCCTTTAATTATATATGTTTTAGTGGCAGTCCTCTTTTAATACATAGTAAGTGATATCTGGAATTATTTGTGTTTTGTGACATACACCTTTATATGTACAAGAATAAGGTCTGCTGTCGAAAATGTTTTTTCCAAAATTTCAAACATACGGTAGATGCCACACTGTAATTTATTATGTCAATTTCAGACTGACCAATGGAAAGTCCTGCACTTTCATCTCTAAGGCAAGTAATTACTCCTTTGAATAAACATCATCACATACATCATCCTCCTGAAAAACAGTATTCACAAAGGTGTGATGCCAAGAAGTAAGTTCTTGTGAAGGAAAGTAGCTATTTAATATTGCAACAGCTATATGTAGACATATGCATTCAGTCAGGGCAGTTCCTAGGCTAAATTTCACTCAGGGTGAGGTGAAGAAATTTCACCCCTTCCCCCTCTCAACTCCTGGTAACATATTGCACCACTATGCGACATATTGCATCACCATAAACCAAAGCCAAAATATACAAAAAGCTTTACCACAATGTGCTACGTATAAAACTACTAAATAATAGTCATACAGTTACCAAATAACACTGCTACACAAAACCAGAATCCCAGGCTAATAGTACCAATGTCCTACTAAGACCACATATCACCAGCACACAGTGACCGAATAATACCACCACACCATGACCACATATCACCACCATATAGTGACTGAATAATACAAACTGACCATTACTGAATACAAACCATTATACTACAACCAATATTACCAGCATACAGTGACCATACAGTGGTGGATACCAGCTGTACACAGGCTCTGCAGACATATAAATGATTACAGTAAAGTTATATCTAGTGACTCACAGGAGACGTCTCTGAAGAGTTGTTCTCTTTCTCTTCTTCTTCTTCTCCATCTGTCCCAGACGCCATGACGACTACTCCCGACTCTTCACTGTAAAATTTACAAAACAAACATCTTAGACTCCTCCCTTTATCAGCACTTCTCTACCAATTCCTATCTCTATACAAACTCCCCATCTATAGCACCTCATATGGTAGCCATGTAATATGCCCCCTGTAGCCACATAGTAGCCCCTGTAGCCAGGTAGTAGCCCCCTGTAGCCAGTTGATGCCCCCCTGTAGCCAGTAGATGCCCCTCCTGTAGCCAGTGATGCCCCCCTGTAGCTAGTGATGCCCCTCTGTAGCCAGTAGATGCCCCTCCCTGTAGCCAGTAGATGGTCCCCTGTAGCCAGGTGATGCCCCTCTGGCCAGTAGATGCTCCCCTTACATAGACCACTGTAGATAATCGATCCCTGTAGCCAGTGATGCCCCCTTGTAGCCAGTATCCCTGTACCAGTGATGCCCCTGTAGCCAGTGATGCCTCCCTGTAGCCAGGTGATGCCCCTTGTATGCAGTAGATGCCCCCTGTAGCCAGTGATGCCCATGTAGCCAGTAGATACCCCCTTGTAGCCAATAGATGCCCCCCATGTATCCAGTGATGCCCCATGTAGCCAGTAGATACTCCCCCTGTAGCCAGTAGTTGCCCCTGTAGCCAGGAGATGCCCCCCCTGTAGCCAGTAGATGCCCCATCCCCGTAGACCAGTAGATGCCCCTCTGTAGCCAGTGATGCCCCCCTGTAGCCAGTAGATGCCCCCCCTGTAGCCAGTAGATGCCCCCCCTGTAGTCAGTAAATGCCCCCCTGTAGCAGTGATATTCCCCCTGTAGCCAGTGATATCCCCCCTGTAGCCAGTAGATGCCCCCTGTAGCCAGTGATGCCCCTGTAACTAATTATAAAATAACAAAAAAGTACTCACCTCGGTCCGCACGTCCCGGTCCAGAGCTGCTGAGTGGTGTAAGCAGCGTGACGTCATCACACCGCTTACGCTGCACGCAGCTCCCAGAGATCTTACACGGCCGGCAAGACCCAGCGTTGCAGGGGGCATGGTGAAAGCCGTGCGCCCCTTGCGACGCTGATACAGAGGAGGAGACAGGGGGGAAACGATCCGTCCCATCTCCTCCCTGCACCAGCAGCTGCTGGCTCTGCGCGACTGTTATAAAACAGCCGAGCAGAGTCAGCGGCGATCCTCCGGGCGGGCGAGGTGGGCGGTCGCGGTGCCCCCCGCGGGTGAGCGGAGCTCCGTGCCCCCCCCCACCCCTCCGAGCGATCACCAGCCTCGCCCGCCCCTAGGAACGGCCCTGCATTCAGTACTAGTTGCATTACGATGAGGGATGGATAAAATGGGTCTGAGCTTATTGTACTAATAATAAATAAACACTCTACATAGGAAGTATAAAAATAAAGGTAATTCGAATTATTGCAGGCTATGTTATGAAAGCAAGAAGAGGTCATACATAGATCACCCTGCTTAATATGTTATACACTGCTGAGCATGTATAGTAGGGGTGCCCAACATGCAGCCCCAGCCATCAGGACACAAACCTGCTTTATCTCTGTCTTCTTACTTTAGAAAGTAATATTCCTCTTTTGACAACTGCATTCAACTGATGGCACTGTTATGGTGGACTCTGGTTGGCTGGCACTGTTATGGTTGGCACTGTATGGCTCACACTGGTTTGGTGGGCAGGGTATGGCCGGCACTGTTATGGGGAGCCCAGTATGGCTGGCATTGTTATCGTGGCTAATGTATTGCTGACGATATTATGGCGGACGCTGTATGACTGACACTGTTAGGCTATGTTCACACGGTGTAATTGTGGGGTGTACATTACGTCCCGCAATTATGTCGTGTGTTCAGGAGTTGCACTGAAATGCGTGTGGCATACTCGGAACCCTGGGGTGGCCCCTTTAAGATGGTTGTTGTCAGGGGTAACGATGTATGGCAGGAGGGTAATATGGTGGCTAACTTCCCCAGGGACCTGAGCACCCAAAAATTCTTCGTTGTCCCTAGTCAAGACACCAATCACTAGACGACCAATGCCAGGTGTAACGGTGCGGCGCCGATGGACGTATGCCGAGGCGCCGACCGCCGACATCCGGGTGTGGATCCTCTGTGATCACCGCAGGCGAGGTGGTAGCTGGAGGACCACGCCAGGGAGTGGAGTCTAAGGGGCCCTGGTCTTCGCCAGAGCCCCCCAAAAAGCGGGAGGTTGGGTGGGGGACCCCCAGGTCATCCCCCTGACGTGGCTACCTGCGGTGCCCCCCCCCCCCGGGGTGCAAGGGGAAACAGGGGGTGGAGTACGGGAACGTACAGAGGATACAGGGGGGTTTAAAAACGTAAACATGACCCAGGATGGCAGGAAACTGGCGGGTAACACATCGGTAAGACCGGGAACAGGCAGGAACAGGAGAGCCATACAGGACGGAAACGGAGGAAAAGGGGGACACAGACACGGGCGGAGGCCGGGAGCTCAGTGAAAAAGCATGGACCGCTCTGGGGGGTTTAAAAAGGGCCCAAACGGACCTGGATGCGGGAGGGCTAAAGTGGAAGCAGTTTGGGACCAGAAAAGACTGCAGTGAACTAAAGGGTAGGACCCCTTTCCTTTTATACCCCAGAGGTCGGGGGTGAAGAGGGGGTGCACAGAAAGGAAACTAAAATGGGCGGGAAAGCTGCGGGGACCCCTTGGGGCCGTGACAAAGGCCCCAGGAAGCAAAAAAAGACGGGACGGCAATTTACATAGCGAACAAAAGTCCCGGGACCCCAGCACAGGGGACCCCCAGCAGAGACATGGAGGCAGGGACAGGGAACGTCCAAGGCGGGGCCCGCGGCATGAACCGTGCAGACCCCCCCCTAAAAGCCCCCCCCCCTCCAAATCACAAAAGGGCATTCCAAGGAGGGGCCGCAACTTTTTGGGGGAAACCCCAAAAACCCCAAGTACGGGTGTATAATACCCAGTATAGGAAAACCTAAAAAACGGGGGTCATGGGAGGAACAAGCGGGCATAGGGCAAAAATGGGGGGGGGAACCCCAGGGGGGGCAGTAAGCCGGGGGGGACCCGAAGGCTAGGGCGGGGACCGTAGCCACGGGGGACTCGGGGAAGGCTCAGGGGGGGACCGTGGCCACGGGGGACCCCGAAGGCTCAGGGGGGACCGTAGCCACGGGGGATCGAAGGCTCGGGGCGGGCCCGGAGCCGGGGGATCGAAGGTCAGGGGGGGGGCCCGTAGCCACGGGGACTCAGAAGGCGGGGCGGGACCGTACCCAGGGGGGATCAAAAGGCTCGGGGGGACCGTGGCCACGGGGGATCAAAAGGTCAGGGGGGGCCGTAGCCACGGGGGTCAGGCTCGGGCGGGCCCTTTGGCCACGGGGGACCAAAAGGGGTCGGGGGGGGACGTAGCCACGGGGGATCAGGGGCTCAGGGGGGACGTAGCCACGGGGGACCGAAGTCGGGCGGGACGTAGCCCGGGGGTAAAAGGTAGGGGGGGCCGTAACCACGGGGATCAGAAGGTCGGGCGGGCCCGTGGCAGGGGGTCAGAAGGTCGGGCGGGCCGTAGCCCGGGGGTCAAAAGGGTCAGGGCGGGACCGTAGCCACGGGGGGACTCAAAAGGGCTCGGGCGGGCCCGTACCCGGGGGATCAGAAGGCTCAGGGCGGGACCGTACCCGGGGGGGATCAGAAGGCTCAGGGGGGACGTACCCACGGGGGACTCAGAAGGCTCGGGGCGGGCCCGTAGCCACGGGGACTCAGAAGGCTCGGGCGGGCCCGTAGCCACGGGGGACTCAGAAGGCTCAGGGCGGGACCTGGGGGGGGGGACTCAAAAGGCTCGGGGCGGACGTAGCCGGGGGACTCAGAGGCCGGGCGGGACCGTAGCCACGGGGGACTCAAAAGGCTCGGGGGGGGCCGTAGCCACGGGGACCAGAAGGCTCAGGGCGGGGCCCGTAGCCCGGGGGATCAAAAGGGTCAGGGGGGCCCGTACCCGGGGGGGGGACTCAAAAGGCTCAGGGGGGGGCCCGTAGCCAGGGGGGACTCAGAAGCTCAGGGGGGACCGTAGCCACGGGGGACTCAAAAGGCTCGGGGGGGAGTGAGCCACGGGGACTCGAAGGCTCAGGGCGGGACCGTAGCCACACCAAACTAGGGCGGGGTGGGGGATCAGAAGGCTCAGGGGGGACCGTAGCCACGGGGGATCAAAAGCTCAGGGCGGGCCGTCCCCCGGGGGGATCAAAAGGCTGGGCGGGACCGTAGCCAGGGGTCGAAGGTAGGGGGGACCGTAGCCAGGGGGGACTAAAAGGTCAGGCGGGACCGTACCCACGGGGACTCGAAGGTCGGGGCGGGGGACGTACCCAGGGGGGACTCAAAAGGTCAGGGGGGGGCCCGTACCCACGGGGGACTCGAAGCTCAGGGGGGCCGTGGCCCGGGGGACTCAGAAGGTCGGGGGGCCTGAGGGGGGGCCAAAGGCTCGGGCGGGACCTGACCCCGGGGGACTAAGGTCGGGGCGGGGCCCTGACCCCGGGGGCCCAAAGGCTGGGGGGGGGACCTGAGCCGGGGGGACCAAAGGTCGGGCGGGCCCTGACCCCGGGGGCCAAAAGGTCGGGGGGGGCCCCGGGGCCCGGGGGGACTGAAGGGTCGGGCGGGACGTGACCCCGGGGTAAAGGGTAGGGGGGGCCCTGACCCCGGGGGGTAGAAGCTGGGGCGGGGACCTGAGCGGGGGGCCAGAAGGTCGGGGGGGACCTGAGCGGGGGGCCAAAGGTCGGGCGGGACCTGAGCGGGGGCCAGAAGGCCAGGCGGGCCCTGACCCCAAAGGGGGAACTCGGGGGGGGGACCGTGGCCACGGGGGCTCGGGCCTAGGGGGACCGTAGCCCGGGGGACTCAGAAGGTCGGGCGGGACCTGAGCCCCGGGGGATAAAAGGGGGCCAGGGCGGGGGACCTGAGCCCGGGGATGGGCCAGGGCGGGCCCGAAGCCGGGGGACTCGGTCAGGGCGGGCCCGAACCACGGGGGCCCGGGTAGGGGGGCCCGGGTCTTCGCCAGAGCCCGCCCGCAAAGCGGGATGGACTTGGTGCGGGACCCCAGGTCACTACCCTGACGTGGTACCTGCGGTGACAGCCGGGGTGCAAGACAGGAACCAGGCGGTGGAGTAAGGAACACAGGAATGTACAGCAGGTACAGGGGTTAAAACGTAACATAGCACCACAGGATACGGCGGGCGGGTAACATCAGTACAGACCAGGGAACACGGCAGGAACAGGAGAGCACATCAGGACAGGAACACGGCAGGATACAGGACAGACACGACGGAGGACGGGGGTCGGCCAGGAGCTCAGAGACAAAGACAGGGGAAGCCAATCTCAGGGTTAATAGGCTCAAACAGCAGACCTGGATGGGCAGGGCTCAAGATGAAGCAGGGACACAGCAAAGACTGCAGTGAACTGACCCAGAGTAGAGACAAGAGTCCTCTTTAGCGAGGTCAGGGTGAGAGGAAGGTGCACAGAACAGGAGAACGATAGGAGGAAGTGCGACGCCGGACAACGCGATAGGAGGCACAGTGCACAGAAAAGGCCCAGGAGCAACAAGACTGGCCAGCCATAACAGCGAACAAGCTGCGGGACCCCCACGGAGGACCCGCAGAGCCTGGCAGACGCGGCCGACGCCAGGCGGACCCCCGAACCGTGACCAGGATGGAAACAACGGTAGTGCATTTATTGGCAACCAAAAGTTGAGCCTTGTCTCTGGATGCAACAGGAATACAATAAATGGATGCAGAACAAGACTTGACTGAGTATGATGAAATGCGGGCATTGTATGAACAACAGTCTCAGAGTGTCAGGTCTGGACTTGAGTGCTGGGAGTGTGTTACTTTAGGAGATAACTGATTACAGCCCATCCTGAAAGTGGTTTTACCAAGGCCCCAGGTGGAAAAAGGACGGTTTGAGGACCCAGTTGAACTGGCTTGGGGAGTAGACAGTCGCAGGGTCATGAGAAGTGCGTGGATCTCTGACTTGAAAGCCCGGAGAAGTAGACCGTGGTGGAGCCCTCTATCCGGACGTGGACAGAGGTTCTCTGATGGCTTGCACTCCGGGAGCCAGGGAGACTGTGAGGTCCCTTGGGGGGTAGAAGGGATAGGACAGGTTTGAGGTAGCTAGGGGCCTAGCAAAGGTGAGGTGAGGCAGGGAGTACACCACTGACTTGCTGGAGGTCCCGGCACACTCCGAGGGAAGCAGAGTCAACACAACTGCTAACTGCTCACTGGCCTAACTGCCTTTGGCAGCCGTTGGTGTTGGCATAGAGAGGGGGCCGTAAAAAGTTGCTCATTTTGAACGACGGGTTAGCAGCCAACAGCAGATATACAGTTTTAGGAAAGTTAACAAGGGAACCAAACAGCAGGAGGGCGTACTAGAGAATATTTAGACGCTATTATGATTCTTTGCACTGAAATTGGGGCAGAATCAGAAATAGGACACAAAGGAAATACTCAGGCGGGCCATAATCTTCCCCTGAGAAGGCCGTCCTCGGCGAGTCTAAACAACATGGACTAGTGCTATAGACATAAAAACACAAGGGTTAAAACAATAGTGCTAATAACCATGTAGAACACTTGATAACTGGGGTGCTGGTAGCAAGGGAGTCTTGTGGCAATTAGAAACCTCGCACAAGCTCTGTGGCAGGCACTAGGGAAGAAAGCAAGTCCTCAGTCCTAGGTGGGATAGTGGCAGGTGCTTGGTCTGGAGACCAGGTGTAGGCTTAACGGAACTTTAAATTATCTAAGGACAAGGCAAAAAATAGCAATATATATATGGAACATATGAGAGGGTAAAGGAATGAACAGTCGCATTCACCTCGTGCTACCGGTGGTGTTCTTGGTGAGGTCAAAATCTTCGGGTGGCTCTCGTCACCAGTGCTTGACGGAAGATATTGGGAACTTCCGCTGGGGGCGAAGGTAGTGGAGAGCTAAAGGGGCAAATGGCACAGGGCATGTCCTATGGGCCTGCTGTTGAGGAAACGGGTGTAACTCCAGGTGTCCAAATAGGGGTACCTGCGGAACTCGATGGTACTTACATGGGTGACATGCTAGAGTAATTTGGGGGACTAGTACACTAACCTCTTACCTGTACGTTCATCTGGGCCCCCCCCCCCCGGGACCACCCCCCCTACCACAGCTTCTGCTGACATACAAGCAAGTAGGTAGGTATGAAGTGGCAACGTTAGTCGGTCCATAGCAGGCAATATTCGCCCAAACTAATTCTATGTCCCTACTGGGGTGTCTTTGGCAAACTTTCCACTTTAGTGGAGTGGCATTGCCCTTTGGTTGTTGATGAGCTGGCCAGTTCTCTGGGCTCCACTTTGTCAACATTTACTCGGGCTACTTGACTCCCTTTGGTGTCTTGTACCAATCTGTATTAGGCAGAGGGTTTGGAGGGCGGGATTGTACCCCTAAACGTCGGCTGGGAGTTTCGAGGGCCGAAACATCATAGCGGGTGGAAAGCCAGTGGGCAGTGGTGGTGTATTGTAGATCTCACCATCTGTCTAGCATTGGGCCATTCCCCCCTTAGAGATAGAAGCTGTTCGCAAACATGTTGATAAACACTGGTTGTTTTCCGCATAGGCGTTCCTTGAGGTGTTGCTGTAGGTGCGAAGGTTTTTACATTCAGGGAACAAAGTCTTGAAGAGCTGGGATTCAAATGCTGGAACCCGTCGTTATACGGCATGGGCGCAAGTGCTTCACGTACTCCGTTTGAGATGATGGCTTAGACGAGCAGAACAGATCCTACAGGACAACAACTAACATTGGAGTACGTGGGTCGACCATCGTTAGGGGTATGTATATCCAGATCTTTGGAGCAATTTCACATGGTCTAGGGCAAACAGTTGTTGGGAGAGACGTAAGGGGTGTAAAGGTGCATCTTGCCTTTCTCCACGTTTGGATATTTTCAGGGGGCACTCATTACCCTTTCCAGGGTCCTTGCGATCCATAGATTCTCTGGGATGTTGCTTCGAGTCTTGTAGACACCGAAGGCGGTTGGCAGTGGCGCAGTACATCTTAGCATCACGTTTGGGGATAATGATTGGGCCTCTTGCTGAAATGGATCCAGGAGTTCTCAGCGATAGGCTTTGTTAAGACAGCGTCTTTTCCTTGTTCCAGGACGTGAGTTCCCAGGTCGGAAATGTTCCTCTTGGGGATTCTACCAGTAGAAGGTGAGCCAGATTTTCAAAACTCTGGACTCATTTAATGTTGCATCGGAAAGTCTTGATGGGATCTGATGTAATAGCTCTCTATCAGGTTTAGGCGCAGTGAATTGTTCTGGTGAGCGACTTGTAAAAGGGAGGCATTCACGTTTCCAGTCGTCTTCTGTTGGCTTCTCCCTTAGTGGCGGAAATGTGTCACGCTTCGTTTGTCTTGCTTGGTTGATTTTGATACTCGGATTTGAAAGGGGAAGCTTCCGCCAACGTTGGCTCAGGACAAGCGTGGTTTGAGTGTGCTGCGAGTATGTTGTCCGTGTAAACCGGTGATCGGTGTAGCGTGAGAATTTTTAACTTCTCATCTGACGCATGGAGTCTAGTTGTCTAGTGGTGAGAATTGGTGTTTTTTCGCTCCCTCGGCTTGGTGGCGTAGGCAATAACCCTTCTCGGTTGTCTTGAACTTGCGACAGTCCCTATGGGAAAGCTCTATCCGTGTATAGAAAATGTATGATTATGGCTGAGGCTTGGTCCAAGGTTTTTACGGTTTGGACTGTTTGAGTGCAATTCAACAAAGTTATCGCATAGTGCTCTCGGGACAACACGAGTAGTTCGGTAAGTGGTCCCAAAGGGCACTAGAGAATCTTTAACGGCCAATATTTTGATTCTTTTTTTCAAGGGAAAAATTTCGCTAAAAAATTGGAAACGAATTTTCTGCTTAACCTTCCCCCCGGAAAAAAGGGTCCTTCGACTTTTAAACA
>JAODAL010038959.1:0-38574 GCA_025379985.1 Phyllomedusa bahiana | reverse complement strand
CATCTGAAGAACCTTTTCCTTCAGAACAATTGTCAGGATTTCTGATGGAGGAGTATTATTTATGCCTAGTGATGACTTTCATGAGAGCTGTGCTCTAGGCTAGCATATGTCTTGTTATATTATTGTAAATAATGTTTTTAAATGTAGTGTTCATCGGTGTAAGCTACTCACAAGGCCATTATGGAGCAAGAGGAGCTGGAAAGCTCAAATTGCCCTCCAAAGGTGTAACAAGATATCCTCACTTTACTTCTTGATTTTCAACCTGAATCTGTGAGAAAGGCATAAAGGGGATAATTGTCAAGCCAATATTGACTCATCTACATACGTGTTTCGGGGTTTTGCCCCTAATCCGTATGTGCCTGAGCAAGCAGCTAGTGATAGTGGCTTGACTGAGTGGGAAGGCAATAACCGTGGGTATTGAGAAGGGGAACTCTCTCCTATGGAGAGCAACCAGTTTCGGTGTGTTGGGTTTTGATTGCTCTTTTTTAGCCACTACAAAGCATCTGCATATCGCAAGGCTTTATGGGGAAAGAGAGCTGGAAAGCTCACTTGCCCTCTATAGGTTGTAAACAAATCTCAAATTTATTCTGGATTCTACTGTTTCTAATTTGAGAAGCAAAAGGCGAATATTGTCAAGCCATATTGGCTCATCTACATACGCGTTTCGGGTTTTGCCCACTAATACAGTGTAGAGCAGAGCCGATAGTGGTTGACTGCGTGGGAGCATTGAGTGGGGTATGAGAAGGGGAACATCTTCCTTATGGAGAGCACAGTTAAGGTGTGTAGTGTTCTGATTGCATTTTTAGCCACATCTAATGCCATCTGCATATCACAAGGATTATGGGAATTGGCGCTGGAAAGTCACTGCACATCTATAGGTTGTAACAATCCTCAATTTATTCTGAGTCACTAAATCTTGAGAAGCAAAAAGGGAATAATTGTCAAGCTCAAGATTAACTCTTCTTCATACTTGGTTCGGGGTTTCTGCCCCGTCTCATCAGTGTTAGAGCAGAGCGTTAGTGGCTTGACTGGTGGGAGGCAATGAGTGGGTAAGAGAAAGGGGACATCGTCCTTATGGAAGAGCACCAGTTAAGGTGTGTAGTGTTTTGGGATTGCCTTTTAGCTCCACTACTTAAGCGTCTGATATTCACAAGGCATTATGGGAGGAGCTGGAAATCTCACTGCACTCCTACTAAATGGTTTGTAACAAATCCTCAGATTTATTCTAAATTCACTGGAATCTTTATGAGATAAGCAAAAGGAATATTTTGTCAAGCAAATAGTTGCTCATCTACATACGCGTTTCTGGGTTTTTGCCAATCACTCTGTGTAAGCAGAGAGATAGTGGCTTTCACTGGTGGGAAGCATTGAGTGGGTATGAGAAGGGGAAACATCTTTCCTTATGGCAATAATACAGTTTTAAGTGGGTGTAATTGTTTTTTGATTGCCTTTTAGCCTCACTAATAAGCGATTGCATATCACAAGGCTTTATGGGAATAAAGGTGCTGGAAAAGCTCCCTTCGCTCCTCTAAGGTTGTAACAATTCCTCAATTTTACATTCTGATTCACTGAATCTTAGAGAAGCAAAAAAGGGAAGTAATTGTCAAGCCCAATTATTGTCCTCTACATACGCGTTTTGGGTTTTGTCCCTCATCAGTGTAGGTGAGAGAATAGTGGCTTGTCTAGGTGCGGAAGCATCACTGACGTGGGTATGAGGAAGAGGTACATCATACTACATTATGGAAAGAAAACAGTTAAGGTGTGTAGTGTTTTGATGCCTTTTTAGCCCACTACTTACAAGCGTTTGCATATCACATAGGCCATTATGGAATGGTGCTAAGGGCAGCTACCCTGACGCCATCTATAGGGTTGTAAAACAAAATCTCATTTAGTCGCGGCCTCATTGGGGGACGGACCGGACTAACTTGGGGTGTATATCGACGTAGTCGGCCCCTCTCGGGGTGCGCAAGGTCGCACATGATGACTGTTTCCACTGTTTAACCACTGTCCATCACAGGCAAGGAGTACAAACCAATGCTGCCAACCAGTTTTCGTTTAGTTATAAGAACGGTTCGTGGACGACTTACAACAGGGTCAGGAACCAACCAGGGGTAGCTATATTAGATAGACCGGTACTAGGACGAGTAGAGGCCGATGACTAAAGACCAGACTATACTCAGATTAATGTTTATAGAATTTAATTAGACCTCTTTGAGGGAACAATAAGACAAATATCTACAAACTGTTTTTAGTATTACAGTAACGAGAGACGGTGCCAAAATACTAGCATGGGTTACAGAACACAAAAGGCAGTTAAAATGCGCGTCGTTACCTTTGGCGCTACACGGGGGCACCGTATGTGGCCTGACTGCTGCGTGGGGTTGTTCCTGGGGAAACTGTCTTTAGGTACCACCCCTACCACTGGATCAAAACGCAGATGCCCAACGGGTCAATGCTTATATAATGTGAGGGAGACAGCCACATGGCAGCCCCTTTTCACGCCCCCTGTGTAAGCTAGTAACTCACTAACAGTTGTATTCGGTTCAATCCAGTGTTAGGCTGTAACTCACTAGAACAGTTTGTGGTTTATATGGAGCACTTTGTGTAAATACAATCTCCCACAGTGCAGGTAGAAAATGTAAGAGAAGTATGGTAACAACTTCTGCAAGAGCTAAATGGCAAAATGTGTTATAATTAAGGAGATAAAAACAGAAGTGTGGGTTTTGCATGGGGTTGCTCTATTTAATACCAGGGACAAAAGCCTGCAGATCGATTGAAAATTGTTTTTCTCGAGAAAGATTTGGTAGTGTCCAGCTAGAATGTTGAGCGATTGCGTTGGCTAGGAGATCGATCGATAGTCGATAGTCGGCCGCTATCGATAAAGTTTATTCAGATAAGTGAGCATCGATTATCGAGCAGCGACCTCATTAAAAGTCTATTGGGAGAGCAAACAAACCTTCATGTATTACACACCACAACTAGGCTGGCGAAGCTGAAATTAACATCCACAACAGTCAAATGGATACGTCCTACATCTTAGGCAACTCACACTTAGGTTATAAAAGTAACAGGGATAAAAAAAAAGTCACAGGGAACCACATTTACTATCCCTGTCTTGTATCCACAGCCTGACCCTTTACTGCATCACCCACAAATTAAACAGTGCGCACAGAAGGCAGTATGATTTGAAACCATATTTACTTGAACTGGACATTGGAATATCCAGGTGCACTGGAACGCAGCATGCGCCCAAACCTGCCATGACCCACTCATTTAAAAAGGCGGAAAATAGGAGTCTTTCAACACCACATTCTTGTTTCACAGGACATTGACCTACTACATGGACAATGGGCCACAGCATGAGGCCCCGCACTCCTGCATGACCCCACATTAAAAGTGCCGTGAAAAGAAGGAGTCTTTTCAAACTTCCATTTCTAGTTTCATGGACATTGCCTATACTGTCCTGGGCCACAGCATGAGCCCCAAACCTGCATGACCCACATTTAAAAAGTGACGAAAATGGGTCTTTCATCCCTCATTTTAGTTACACTGGACATTGAATATACCTGTTTTCTATTCTGGGACACAGCATGTGCCCCAAGCTGCTGACCCCACATTTAAAAAGTGCGGAAAAAGGAGTCTTTTCAACCACCTTTTAGTCTTCACTGGACATTGACTATACCTGGTCCCTGGGCCACAGCTGAAGCCACCCAAACCTTGCATGACCCCACATTTAAAAAGTGCCGGAATAAAAAGGAGTCTTTAATCCACCATTTTAGTTTAATCTGGACATTGACTTATACCTGGTTCTGGGCCTCAGCATGGACCCAGGGCCGGGGTACAGTGGGTGCGGTGAAAGCCGGGTGGCGTCACGTCATCTATTTACACGCCAGGTTAAAATATGCCCTGATGTCGCGCAAACGAAAAACTGTAGTGATGAAGCAGAGTGCCGGAAGCAGGAAGTGAGAGAATCTCCAGCTTCCTATGTACACAGTAAATACTGGGTGGCGCATGCCCCTCCGTATGAGTGTGGGCACCCAATTGAGCTTCACTTGGAAATACTGCGTGGTTAACTGCTCCTGTACCTTATAATATCACAACACATTCACCCCAGTGCCCTTTATCTTGGCATTCTTTCTTCTCATTTTACTCACCTGCTGGAGGGTAATGGTCTCTGTACATTTGTTCTATGTCTGTGGCTCCATACTCCATGTCTCTGAATAACCTAATCTGGTCAACTTTTTCCTGTACCTCCCTTGTTCAATTTCAGCGGGAATCTTTTTTAACAGCTATTTTGTAATGCAAGTTTTTTAGTATTTAAATTCTATGAAAAAACATTTTTAAAATAGGATGGAATCACCATGTCTTTGTTTCTCTGTTTTTCATTGTATTAACATGGGTTGTCTTCAATTACAGGGATTGATAGCTATGTTTAATGATCTTAGCAAAAACAAGTCATTTTGCAATATGTGTCCATTAACAGTGTACTACCTATTCATGTTTCTGCAGCACCTCACCTTGAGCACTCGTGACAATTGTGCAGAACAATGTCTGTTAGAAACAACTTTTTTAGGAATAGGGGTGGGGGGGGGGTTCCTGTAGTATAGCTGCATGTCACAGGCAAAATGCCCCCAAAAAATTCAAGCATGGACCCTGAGCCCACTTTGGTCATTGTGAAGAACAAAAGTCTGTTTGAAACAACATTTTTAGAATAGACCTGTAGTATAGCTGCATGTCACTGCAAAATGCCCCCAAAAATTCAAAGCATGACCCTTGAGCCTTTGGTCAATTGTGAAGCACACATGTCTGTTAGAAACAACATTTTTGAATAGGCCCTGTAGTATAGCTGCATGTCACACAGCAAAATGCCCCCAAAAATTCAAAGATGACCCTTGAGCCACTTTGGACAATTGTGAAGAAAACAAATGTCTGTTAGAAACAACATTTTTAGAATAGGACTGTGTATAGCTGATGTCACAGCAAAACTGCCCCCAAAAATTCAAGCATGGCCCTTTGAGCCACTTGGTCAATTGTGAAGGAAAAATGTCTGTTAGAAAACAAACTATTTTTAGAATAGGAACGGTAGTATAGCTGCATGTCACAGCAAAATGCCCCCAAAAATCAAAGCATGACCCTTGAGCACTTTGTGTCATTGTGAAGAAACAAATGTCTGTTAGAAACAACATTTTTAGAATAGGGACCTGTAGTATAGTGCATGTACAGCAAAACATGCCCAAAAATCAAAGATGACCCTTGAGCACTTTGGTCAATTGTAAGACACTAATGTCTGTTAGAAACAACCATTTTTTAGAAAGGACCTGTAGTATAGCGCATGTCACAGCAAAATGCCCCAAAATTCAAAAGCATGACCTTGAGCCTCTTTGGTCAATTGTGAAAAAAAAGAAAAAAGACAAATGTTGTTACGAAACAACATTTTTAGCTTAGGACCTGTAGTATAGCTGCATGTCACTAGCAAAAATGCACCCAAAAATTCAAAGCATGACCCTTGAGCCACTTTGGTAAATTGTGAAGAACAAATGTCTGTTAGAAAAACAACATTTTTGGAATAGCAAAAAAATTAATATCATAAAAAGGACCTGTAGTATACTGCATGTCACAGCAAAATGCCCCCAAAATTCAAAGCATGACCCTTGGCCACTTTTGGTCAATTGTGAAAAACAAATGGTCTGTTAGAACAACATTTTTTTATTAATAGGATCTGTCAGTATTGCTGCATTAAGCAGCATGACCAAAAATTATGAATAAATGACTCTAGCCACTGTTAAAAATTGTGAGGGTGAAATGCACTTAGAAGCCACTTTCTATCTCCAAGGACCATAATATACTGTATCTCACAGGCAACAGACCCTCTCAAAAAAATTATAAATATGACATCTCCAGCCATATTAAAAATTGTGAGGGAGAAAAGCCACTTAGAAGTCAATTTTGTCAAAAGGCCATGACTTATTGCTGTATCTCACCGCACATGACCTCAAAACCACTTGACAATGCGAAAACTTCTAATGATAAATTGGAAGTAAATGGAATACGGATGTTGTCATGAAAAACTTGCTGTCTTTTACAGGTTCTCTCACAGCAAAAACCATCAAAATGAACTGTTGGGTAAAGAGAATAAAAATTGCAGTAAGTAAATGATCATTTTTAAAAAAAAGTTTTCAAGAGGACCATTTCTGTTTGAAAAGGAATGTGTAAGTACACGGCAACTAATCGGTGACCTCGGCCATTGGGGGCCAACAACATCATCAGAGATTCCATGCCTGATTCATTTGATGGGAAAGTCAAACGGATCCAATTATCTGTGGAAAGCAGGATCGTTTGTTTTTCTGTATGACTCTCAGCTGTGCTGAAGGGTCCGCTCAGATATGACGCTGGCTGCTGGGCAGGACAAAACACCTCTATGGCTGACGGCCAGCTCGCGCCATTCGATCCATTTTGGAATACCAGAAGTCTATTGGGCCGGAACACATGAAAAACATCGGTGTTGAGACGCAGATAGTCCCTGCACCATGATCTTAAGCTGATTCTCTGTGTGTTGGATGTGTGCCCTGCATTGCATGCGTTGGTGAGGTGGTAAACAAAGATTGCCAGAGGTCACCATTAGGCTTCTCCCACCTTGCCTGCTGCTGCCGCTACGCCTACTTGGCACTCTACTGCTGTCACGTCGCTGATGTTGTTCCACCGTGACATTTGGGGAACGTGAAGCAGACGCAACAGATGTCTCCAGTTGATCAATCAGCAAGGTCTCCATTTCCTGCATTTTACTCTCTATTTGGGTGGGTGGAAGGAAAGTGCTGATTTTTGTTTTGTACCGGGGATCCAGGAGGGTGGCCACCCAGTAAATGTTGTTCATTTTGATGGCCTTAATGCGAGGATCATGTTGGAGGAAATGGAGCATCCAAGCAATCATGTGAGAGATTGAGCCTTCATATACCAAGCCTCGGGGTTTCGAGGGGCATAGCAAACTGATCTTCCTCATCTTCCTCCTCGCTCAAATTCGCGCCAACCTCTTTCCAAAGGGCCCAGGTACGTCGGTAACATCGGTGTCTAGGAATACCTACTCCTCCTCGTGCTTCTCCTCTGCTGCCTCCGGCACAGCTTCAACACAGCCCTGCTTGCCTGAGATGATGCACCCTGAGAGCTGATGCCCCACCTTGCACTAGCTCTGGACCCCGAACCACTGCCTAATGAAGAACGATGAAATTGTGAAAACTGTCGGGCCTTGGGGGATTTGACGGAGAGAAAGGCTCCGTGTCCACATCTGTGTCCGTCTTCCTCCTCCTGTCGCTGGCGGGACCTGTTGTTCCAAGAGTGTCCATACGTTCGTTCCAGAAACTAAAGATCACCAACACATGTTCATGCTGACAAGTGCATTGTCCGCACTGCCCATTATGGTCGGTTCTTCAAAAATGGCAAGGAGGGTGCGAGCTCTTTCACCTGCCTCCACTCACGGTGGTTCAACACCCCGAGGTCCGCACGCTGCTGGGTCAGGCCATGAGTCACTTCATACTGAGTAATGGCAATTGCGCTGCTGCACAATCGCTGGAGCATGTGGAGGTGGAATTCCAGGTGTTGCACGTCAACAATGATGAGGTTGAGGGGAGGCCGAGCTGAGCTGAAAGCAGCCAGGGCGGGACGAAGCAGGGTGCGAACTGCGGATGTGCGAACTCAGACACTCGAGCCTTCTCAGCAGGCAGTCCTGACGGTAGAATCTTTAGAATTTCTGGATCGACAAGGTTCATGACATGTGCCAGGCAAAGGGATGTGCTCAGCTACCGATCTTAAGGGCGGCAGCAGATTTCGCCGTTATCGCACACCACCTTGCCTGGACAAGTTTCTTGTCACCAGCCAGCGCTCGGGTCTCGTTGCGGAGAGCCGTCCTACAGCTCCTGACCTGTGTGTGGACGGTCTCACAAGGCGATTAATTTCATCCAACGGCCTGGTGTCTCTGGGCAGTGATGGCCACCAGAGGACCTTGGGGGAATGAAACCCTGCCACCATCCTGCGGTTTTGATAAGCTGCGTGCGCCGAGCCTGGAGAGCCACCGTCACCCCAGAGACATCACACCCCAGCTCACCCAGTGAGGCTGTCACAGAGTTATAGCGCCTTGGCCGTGCTTACTGTCCATGTGTCGGTGGTGAGAATGGACTTTTTCCGGTACACAGATGCAGGACAACGGCTTGAAATTTTAGTTGGACACGGTGGCTGCCAGGGCAGGGATGCTTTTCTGGCAAAGAAATGCCTGCTCGGCAATTGGTATTTGGGGCATGCGAGGGACATGAAGTGGCGGAAAAACCATCTGTGTCCACCAGACGGAAAGGCAAACCATTTCCACAGGCCAAAAGCTGGCAATGCCGACATTCAGGCTTTGGCTTTGGTATGGTGAGGGTTCAAAGTGTTTCTTCTGCTCCACAACCTCGAAGACAGAAGGGCTGGCTGCTAGGCTGGCGATGTACGGCCGTGCAGGTCGCAAACTGGCGGAGGAGAAGGGGTAGGGATGGGGTCTCTGGTTGTGTGGTGGTTAATCGGGCGACGGTGGAGGCTAAGGGAGGCTGATCACCCAGATGACTCTGAGAGACCATGGGCAGTAGGAACGCTTGGGGTGGCGGAGGAGGAGGAGGGGAGACAGAGGGTGTGATAGTGTGGAGGCCCGGCGTCGGTTGGCCTTTTTTGGCCAAGTGGACCCTCCATGTCAACTCTTGCATTCGCTGCATGTGACTAGACATGTTGGTGTCGTGGTTAACTTTAAGGTTCCTTGCCTCTTACTTATGCGTTTACGGCAAAGGCGGCATATAGACATCGGTGGTGGTATCAGTGGCTTGCTCAAAGAAGGCCCAGGCTTCGAGAGGTCCTGGACTTTTAGACGGCGATAAGCGGTGGAGCGGGGTTTGCGCTGACGTGGCTGGCGGAATATATCAGGGACTTCTGCGACCGCTCTCCTTTTTGTGTTGGGACCCGTATTGACACTTACCCATCGTCTTCTCCTCGTCCATGGTATGAAGCGCTCGCCAAGAAATTCTGCGGAAAAGACCAGGATGGATCGCAATGTCGTCTCATCATCATCATCAACACAGGTGACTTGGTCGTCCTGACTTTCGCATCCAGAAGCTGTCGGGCCTACAAGCAATGGGCACTGCAAGGCGTTGCCGACCGCCCGATTTTCTTGACGATGCCGGGCTCCTTCACCTCCTCTGATGGCACACAGTAATGCGGCGTCAGACAGACTAAATCATCCTCTTGATCTTTTAACATGCCTTCTGACCCCACCTGCATTTTGTCATAAAAGAGGTCTTCAGACAAATGGATTATACACAGTGGTGGGTAAATGAGTTGTCATTTGGATGCTTCATGTTGGACGGATGCTGATGTGATGATGGACGACATTTGTGCCGTGATGCTGAGGCGTGGAGGTAAGAATGCTAGATGGCAGGTGCATTAACACTGAAGGACAGATTGGCGACGATTGTTCTGTTACTTAGATTCACGAGGACCCTGACCCCAGCGATGACAGGCCTGACGGTCTGCAACTGACATCGCTGGCATGCGTGTTGTCGCCGCACTGGAAGGAGCTCCTTCTCTCGTACCTCTACCTCCATGTCCTACCCCACTCTTTGTCTTTCTTCTACACTTACCACCTGCCAATTCGCTCCATGTTCTGAAATATTAATAATTTGCGAAGGTATGGATAGTTTTGGAAAGACTCTCTATTAAAAGACGGCAAATCACAGCTTTTCATATCCTCTAATCAAAACAAAAAAATTGGTGGATTCAAATTTAACTGCAAGGTGTCTCTATCAACAAATCTGGCTGGGCAAAAGTCCAAAAAAACACGTATCTGTTATGTTTTTTAGGGTATTAAATAACGGTATTTTTTGCAAGCCTTTCAATTCACCTGTGGTGAATATAGAATGGCTGTTTTTAAGATTTACGTAGATGCTGCGTCAATGAACAATGGCTGGGTGCGCAAAAAGTCAAAAAAAACACGTAAATGTTATGTTTTGGTTTATATAAACAGTATTTTTGCACCTTTCCAATTTCACTGTGGTGAATATAGAATGGCTGTTTTAAGATTTACGTAGATGCTGCGTCAATGAACAATGCTGGGTTGCGCAAAGTCTAAAAAACAGTAATGTTATGTTTTGATATAATAAACGGTATTTTTTGCACCTTTCAATTCACCTTGGTGAATATAGAATTGGCTGTTTTAAGATTTCGTGATGCTGCGTCAATGGAACATGCTGGGTGTTGCAAAAGTCAAAAACACGTAACTGTTATGTTTTGATATAATTAAACGGTATTTTTTGCACTTTCAATTCACCTGTGGTGAATTCTAATTGTGTTTTAAGATTACGTAGATGCTGCGTCAATGAACAATGCTGGTGCGCAAAAGTCAAAAAAAAACACGTAATGTTATGTTTTGATATAATAACGGTATTTTTTGCACCCTTTCATTCACCTGTGGTGTATATAGAATTGCTGTTTTAGATTTACGTAGGATGCTGCGTCAATGAAACAAAGCTGGGTGCGCAAAAGTCAAAAAAAACACGTAACTGTTTTGTTTTGGTATAATAAACGATATTTTTAGCACTTTCAATTCAACTTGGTGAATATTGAATTGCTGTTCTAAGATTTAGTAGAGGCTGCGTCAATGAACAAATGCTGGTGTGCCGAAAAGTCAAAAAACACGTAAAGTTATGTTTTGGTATAATAAACGATATTTTTGCACTTTCAATTCCCTGTGGTGAATTTAGAATTGATTGTTTTAAGAATTTACGTAGATGCTGCGTCAACTGAACAAGCTGGGTGCGCCAAAAGTCAAAAAAAACGGAACTGTTATGTTTTGGTATAATTAAACGGTATTTTTTGCACTTTCAATTCACCTGTGGTGAATTTAGAATTGCTGTTTTAAGTTTCGTGGATGCTGCGTCAATGCACCAATGATGGGTGCGCAAAGTCAAAAAATACGTAACTGTGATGTTTTGTACGATAACCGGGATTTTTGGCAACTAACCAACCCTGTGCTGTCTACAAGATTGCTGTATTGTATTTTAACTGAGGTTGGAATATCAACAGTCACAGGTGTAAGGGGTAAAATTGAAAATGAACACCTATCTGAAATGTATACTGATAATAAAAGTGGAGTTTTGCAGCTAACAAAGAGACCTGCAGTTACTAGAAATGATGTGATTCCAATATAAGTTCAGGCTGCCAATATCCAGGAAATATTTCAATAGCAAACTGTTAATAATAAAGATATTCCACTACAATGTCTACACTAAGTCTTGGTGAACTTTATCCAGTGTTCTTTAAAGATAGAGCTTGTCTGTGTTCGCCCGCGGGCCCCCCCCCCCCCCCCCGCTCCCACCGCCGTGAATTTACAGTGGTAGATTCTGCTTTAAAATTCTCTAGCTAACTACATAAAATGTTCAAATCCCTAATCTAACTAAATTGGAAGGATCACAGCTAATAGTAGAGGTTTCTCTGTGCAGAAATAGACTAATTTCGCTGAGCTGTTTGGCCACAGGCAGAACGCAGGTCCTATCCCTATGAGACGCTGAGAGACACTGAGGCTGAAACAGGAAATGCTGTTCTATGAAAAACGAGGTCATGTGATTTTTCCAGCCAATCGCAACCATACACATCCCAGTCATGACGTCGCACACACATCTCACCCTGCTCTATTCTGTAATCTGATTTGCTGGCCGCCAAAATTACAGGAAGCGCCGAAAAAGGCGCGATCTTAATAGATGATGCTCAGATTTTAACCTTAATTATCGCATGATCTGGAAATTTCGATCACCATAAAAACCTTGCCGATTTCAACTTTGTCGATAAAAATCGTTCAACACTATCCTTAACCCCTTACTTCCCACCCCCCATTTCTCCCCTTCCCCCCACCTCAGGGTGGTTGTTTGTTTTTTTTTCTCTCTCACTCCCCTTCCCTCTTTCCCTCCTAGTGCTGTCGTTTGGATACGTTCATTTCTCTCACAAGATTCTTAACTCTAAAGATTACAGAAAGTGCGCTCCTCGGAGTCTGACAGTTAGTATGGATATGGCTCTCCGCATTGTCCATCCTCATGACGTGGCGTATTTTCGCCTCTCTCCTCCAGTCATGATGACCAGTCATAGTCTCCAAATAGGGAAAGATGTAGGCATGATGTGCCTAGTCAAAGCAGCTACTGTCTGCAAACGTTAGTTATGTTGCCATACACAAGTTTTGATGGCTTTTTTATTCTGTTACTGGGACCAGCGAAAGATCTGGTTCACTGTTTGAGTCGGCTGGGATGCACGTGGAAGGAGAGGACCGATGGAAGGTGGGGGGTTAGGCAGGAGATTCTAGATCTAACATGACCTCTTTAAAAATATTCTCTTTTAATGTAAAAGGCTTAAATGTGCCGGAGAAAAGGTCTAAAATATTATATGAGATGCATAAATCAAAATCTCAGATCCTGTGTATCGAGGAAACCCATTTCTGCAAAGTTCATATGACCAACTGGAAAAACAAATATTACCCTGCCTGGGGTCATAGCAGCTGTACAAATAACAAGACCAAGTGGGTAGCTATACTTTTTCATAGATCGCTACCGCAAAAAATACTGGAGACCAGGGCAAATGAGGACAGTTGCTTAGTTTTTGTCAGATGCAGCATACAGGGCACAATCTATACAATAGCCAATATTTATGCCCCCAATCAAAGTCAGCTGACATTTTTAGATAGAGCCTTGGATGAGCTCACTGCCTTTACGCAGGGTGCATTAGTAGTTTGTGGTGACTTTAACGTCCCTTTACAACCGGGTCGCGACACGTCAACAGGAAAATCGGTTGTTCCCTTAAATAAATTGAACAAAATCAGAAAGCTGCTTCACAATATGCAACTATGTGATGCCTGGCGTATACTGTCCCCAACTACTCGAGATTATACCTTTTACTCTTCCCTACATAGAAGCTATAGTCAAATCGACTACATCTTCCTGCATCACTCACTTCTCCCCACACTTAACAAAGTCTCTATTGACAATATTCTATTGTCAGATCATGCACCGGTTCACTGTGTGTTGAATGTGCCAAATGCCAGTCGAAAAGCATGTTCGTGGAGAATCAATGAATCCCTGCTCAATGACGCCGTATGTTTGTCGGATCTAAAGCAGACGGTCCAGCTTTTTATGGAAGATCATCGCACTGACATTATCTCACCTCAGATCCAATGGGAGACGTTAAAATGTGTGTTACGAGGTGTGCTAATAAAGCATGGAGTGAGACTAAAGAGGGAAGCAACAGCTAAGCTCTCAAAAATGGTTGATAGACTCGGCACCCTCGAGACGGCACATAAGACCTCTCAAGATGAAGCTGGGAGGGAACTGACTCAGTTGCTGCATGATATCCTTAGACAGCTGGAACAGAAAAATAATCGCTATAAGCAGCTCTGTGCCATTGTTTCTATGAGTGGAGCAATAAACCTAGCAGGATGGTAGCGAGAGCTCTAAGGGACTAAAGGGCTTCATTATATATCCCTGCGATTAAGAGCAAGGCAGGCAAAACGGCACATTTGACGACAAAAATACTGGAATGCTTTCAGGCCTACTATCATGATCTATATATAACTTGCCAAAACCAACTCAATTGTCCTCCCCTGTCACCTTAGATGATTATCTGCACAATACGGCCCTTCCACCGATATATTCCGATAGACTTGCTGCTATGGAGGAACCCTTCTCGATAGAAGAGCTCAATGCGGCCATCTCGTCCCTTCCTTCTGGTAAAAGCCCTGGACCAGATGAGTTCACTACAAAATTTTATAAACTATTAAAGGAAGAGATATCTGTCCTACTATTAAGCTCCTTTAATGCAATCTCGTTGTCCAACCCCTTTCCAGAACATTTTCTTCAAGCCTTTATTACAGTAATTCCTAAGGATTGGAAAGACCCTCTATTATGCTCCAGTTATAGACCAATTTCTCTTTTAAACACCGACACGAAACTTTTTGCTAAGCTATTATCCGTGCGACTAAATAATATACTTAGAGACCTGATCCACTTAGATCAAGTTGGATTTGTTCCTAACCGTGAAGCGCGGGATAACACCCTCAAAACGATCTCTATTATCCACCAAGTGAAACTGTCATCCGTGCCCTGTATGCTGCTATCGCTAGACGCAGAAAAAGCGTTCGACAGAGTGGACTGGTCCTTTATGGAGGGAGTTTTATCCAAGTTGGGACCTGGACCAACGAATGATGGCGCTATACAGAAATCCTTATGCAAGAATAAGGATTAATGGTTCTTTGTCGGCACCTGTCACCATCCGCAGGGTGGCACCAGGCAGGGTTGTCCACTTTCCCCCATTCTCTTCATTTGCCCCATTTGCTTCAGAATAAAAGGCAGAATCCTGACATAAAGGGAATTGAGGTTAAAGGGCGGGCATATAAATGTGCAGTGTATGCAGACAACCTGCTTTTGTTTATTACTCAACCTTTGACATCCTTGCCAGACTTAATGAATGTGCTGGAACAGTTTGGGATGCTTTCCAATTTTTAAAATAAACACAACTAAATGTCGGGCACTGAATGTAACCCTCGATGACGAAGTGGTACGGGAGCTGAAAAGCAATTTCCCATTAATTTGGGCAAATCAATAATTTAAATATCTTAGGATTCATATTCCGTCAGATCTGACGAAACTATATGAACTAAACTTTGGCCCCATTCTTAACATCGTTGCACATGACCTATCTCGCTGGGAAAAATGGGACTTCTCATGGTTAGGAAGCATTAACATCATAAAAATGAATGTCCTACCCTGACGCCTTTATTTATTTCAGACCATCCCCATTCTTTTGCCCAGTACCTTTTTTAAAGTAATAGATAAGTTCCTCAGAAGATTCATATGGGCTGGAAAGCATCCAAGACTTGCAATATCCACATTGATAAGACCCAAGGAGGAGGGTGGGTTGGCTCTACCAGACCTCAGGGCATACTACACGACAACGGTGGCAGCCAGATTTACGGATTGGGTGGGACATGGCTCAGGTAGAGATTGGGTTCAGCTGGAAGAGTGTATATGCGGTGACCCCCTGTCAGCCCTACCATGGCTCGGGAAAAAGTCCCTATCCAGGACTAAATTATTATCTCTGCCTTGGGTAGTGCAGTGCACTCTTCAAGCTTTGAGGGTATATGGTCAAGCATCCAAACTCTTCACGGCTGTTGGACCCTTAACAACGGTAATCGGTAACCCAGATATTCATCTAGCTGGCCCTTTAGGGGATAGGCAAGACTCATGTGGTAAGCGCCCTTTGACTTTCCGAGACATCACATCAGGTAATGCCCTGAGATTGTTCGTAGAACTACAGACCGTATTCCACACAAGATCTTTTAACTGGTTCAACCACATACAATCACAGCACTTCTATGCTACACACAAAGATGAACTGGGACTTCACAGGGCCCTAACACCATTTGAGTTGTATACCATTGCACAAAAGAGCTCCACACATGTCATCTCTTTGATATATGGATGGATAATAGGAAATAAGCTGACAGTAATGCCTCCTTATCAGGCAAGCTGGACAAGGGAACTGGGCAGAGACATTCCAGAAGATGAATGGAAAAAGGTGTGCACCCTTTCACATAGGTCTATCATATCCTGTAGACTTCAAGAACTAAACTTTAAAATCTTATCCAGATGGTACAAAGTCCCTGAATTGTTACATAGGGTGTTCCCCACGGTCCCTAGTAGCTGTTGGCGGTGTAACAGAACACCAGGGTCAATGACACATATATGGCGGGACTGCCCACTTCTCCAACCATTTTGGATCAAAGTAATTGAAGGTATTAGACTTGTTACGGGAATATGCTTACAAAATGATCCATCCACACTGCTTCTGTCCATGATCCCATTGCCATTGAGGGTCCTGAGAGGGAGTGTACTGATATATATGCTGATAGCAGCTAGAGTAGTGATCCCTAGGCGCTGGAGGACTGCTGTAGTCCCAACCACCCCAAAAGGATTCGGGAAAAATTTTTGTACTCCCCAAACGTAGGGAAAGGGAGATGTGCGAAGCGCATCGGGACTACAGTTGGTATTACAGGGTTTGGGGGGAAGGGTTTGGGTTTTTGGGTGGATCTCCAGAATACGTGGATTTTTGGGTAAGGAAAGATTTGAAAGGAAAGAAACATAGGGGGCCTTTGGGGCCTGGCCGTTTCCCGAAGGGCTTGGGAACTTAGGGGTCTCTCCCGGGATAACCAAAGGTGGTCCCCCCTTCCCCCCTCCACCAAAAAAGATTGCTTAAGTCTTGTTAAAGTGTTGTACCTCTTGGCCGACAGTTGTTTTGTTCGATTTAAACAATAGTTGATTTTTTTTTAATACTATATAGACAACCTGTGGGGGACACCAGTTTTGCGCTGAAAATTGGGGCTCACAGTTGGGGGCCCTTCAAAATTTTGATCTTTTTGATAACCCAAATTGTGTTGCTTTTTATTTTCAATTTATATTTACGGGAAAGGAATTGTCCTCTTTTGAAATTTGAAAGAAGCATTTGTGAGAGACAACAACATGTTTGCATTTGTTTGCCCCTGTATTAAAAGTGGTACTTAAATGTCTTTCAATAAATAAAATTACCCCAAAAAAATTTTTAATATCCCAAAATTTTAAAAAAATATTTCCTTTAAAATGCATGTAAAATTAAAAGAATCTAAAACTAATTTTACATTAAATAACCCACTGATGATGTTGTTCAGAATTGTAATTTTTTTTAATTTTACTACATTAAATTTGAAATGTAGTTTTTCTGCTCTCACCCTTTATTCTGCATACAGCAAGAGCCAGTACACCACAGGTCTGGCTGGGACCTGTGGTCCACCAAGCAAAATCAGTATCATGGTTTCTATTCACTGACATTCTATTCTAATGACTTTTCTTTTATTTCCATCCCATCTATAGCCTTTACACATGTTTGGTACATTACTAAAGCGCCTAAGTTCTGTAATGCGCCTAACACACAGTCGAAGCACGATTAATTTTAGACTCCATTTATAATCGCACAAAAACCACTTTCATACATTCAGGCGCATTACACACTGAAAACGATACTCTACAATTCTCTTCGAAGCACCTTCCTTCAGGAGACTTTCCTTCCTTCATGTCTCCTAAAATATCATCTGAACTTTTGAAGTAAATTTCAATGGCTTTTGTTTTAAGGTAATAGCAAATAATATGAAAAACCCTAATTTCACAGTCAAGTTAAATTCTGCTACATCTGTCTGACTTCTATGACTAGGATTGACACTTGCTATTCTGCAGAATCAGGACTTTAACTAATTACTGCTGCTATCCAGTGGTAGTTATGGTTTGTGTTCTATAAAAATGTTGATTGGTTTATTGATTTGGCAAGACTAAGATTTACCAAGAAAGCTTTGTCTTTAATTGTTTAAATTAAGCAATCTTATTTTTTGTACTTTGTTTTTCTTTTATCCAGGACAACGTAAAATGGAAGCATTGTTTTGATAAATAAAAAGTACCTCTGGCCCAAAAAATGTCATATTGCACAAAGACAAGCACATTTTCAACACTTTAGTTATCTATAAAAGTAGCTGGCATCAAAACTAAACTTTGGCAACAGTTTATATACACACCGATGTCATGATTTATGCATTGATTCTATCACCGCTGACTGTAATGTATAGAGATGTAACTGACAAATGTGTACGAAATGTACAAAAAGTCATATTTTCAATAATTTGTATTCAAAATCTGTTAGATTAATATATCTTTACCTCCAATGATGCATATCCTAGACTCCTACTGATAGAATAGAACCTCATGCATACATTTATGGTAATAAAAAGATATACTATATCATATAAGCAGACATACTAATTCCTTACATTAATTATATATTTCAAAATATATAATTCAGCCTCATAAACGGAAATATACCCATAAGTTTTAAAAATGTAAACCATAAGGGAAATATTCTTTTTGACTCTGCAGACTTTTGCTAATATATTTATGAGTAGACCAGCATTTAATTCATTATTTATAGGAGTCTGACATACATCTAATTTATTTGATTTATAATTTTTGTCAGCAGTATTTTGTCTGCAATTATATGATGAAAATGAATAGAACTGCATTGCTTGTGGGAATAGCTAAACAATGTGTAGTTAAATATTTGTAGTGAAGCACATAACGAACTTCTAAAAGTGTATTTTTTACTTAGAATCTAATTTTTTTAGACATTTTAATTTCTACTGTGGGGCATGCATCGTAGTCTGTGAAAATTTGACCTTAAAATATGTTGGCGTTCGGGCTTGTATTCTACACAATCATAATTAGCTTTTATTTTAATGAAACATAGAAGCCGAAGTGGGGTAAAAACACATATCAATTAGCTTTAAACATATCGGCAAAAGTAAAAATAAAGATTATTACCACATATATTGCTGTTCTGATTTTGCTTCTCTTCAGAGCTAGAGCAGTTCGTATCTCTTGCTTGTTTCTAGAAGGATTCCTAGGCTGACAAACATTAACCACTGGGAAATCTGTAGATTTGTGCCCTGCTGTTAAAATCCCTCCAGCATCAATGTCCCTCTAAAAAGCTTGTCTAGGAATAGCAGAGATGAAGGGCCACATGTATGAAAACTGTTTAGGTCTAAAACTCACTTCTTTGCCTATAGTAACCTATGGGCAACAAAGCAGGTTTTAGACCTAAACTGTTTTTCATACTTTTGGGGCCCCGGGAATGTCTTCAATGTTTTTAGAACCAACCACACCCTGAACAAAAAGTGGGAGCCTGAGGTTTGGCTGAAAAGAGAAGTCTTTGTGAAAAAGGGGATGAAAAAAAACCCTACAGGCCCATGTCGGGCGAAAAAAGGGGGGAGTGCTTTTTGGGCCCTTTTTGGGATGCAGTTTTTTGGTTTGGGGTGCCATGGCATTTGAAAAATTCCCAAAAGTACAGAACGGGGGAAACCTTCCAAAAAGTCGCCCCTTTTTGGTTTCAACCCCCCTTTCAGGGAATCCCCATAAAAGGGATGTTTTAGTAAATTTTTGGTTTTGCACAAGTGTTCCATATTTTTTTAAGCTTTGGGGCCATAAAATTGGGGGGGAAAAAAACGCAGTTCCCCTTTGTTTTTGGGGGTTTCCCAATTTTACACCTTCCCCTGTTGGTATAAAATTTTTACATCAAATTTTTACTATGGGGGTGGGTTAAAATTTTTAATGATAAAATTTTTTTAAAAATTTTTTTTTAATTTTTTATTACTTTTCCCAAAAAAAAGTAGAAATGATTTTAAAAAAAAAAAACTGGTTTTTATTTTCGTCAAGTCTGAAAACCAAAACCCTTTTTATTTTGCTGTTTTCGGAGCTGTTTTAAGGTTTTTTTTTTTGGGGGAAGAGTTGACGTTTTTTTGGAAACCCTTATGGGGTTCATATGACTCTTTTGATCATTTTTTATTAAGATTTTTGTGAAGCTTTTTTGAACAAAATCAGCAATCGGGAAAGTTTTTTATTTTTTATAACCATCACCGTGCGGTTTTAAATTTTGACTTGCGGGTTTTTTCCCTCAGCAGGTCTATAGATTCGCGAAACCCCAAATTTTTAACTTTTTTATGTTTTACTGCTTTTACACAATAATAACTCTTATATTCAAACAGGAAAACATTTTTTGGGCTTTTCGCCATACCCCTGAGAGCCATAATTTTTTTTATGTTTCTGTTTCGGACTTTTGTAGCAGTTGTTTTTTGGGGGAAATGATTTGATGTTTTTTTTGGGACCCTTTTTTGGGAAAGGGACAAGGCTTTTTGATCGCTTTTAAACCCAAATTTTTTGGGAAGGCAGGTGAAAAAAATTCCTGCAATCCTAGCAATCTTTTTTTTTTTTTATTTTTAAACAGCCATGCAGTTCCTTGAAAAGGGGTTAGTTTTTTTTTTGGGTCGAGATGATTGGGTGATACCCAATTTATATATTTTTTTTTAAATGCGGGAAGTGCTTTTAAATTTTTTTTTTTGTGTTTAAACAAAATTTATAGCCATAAACCTTTTTTTTTTTTCCGTTTAAAAAATTTGTGTAGGGATTTTTTTTTGTGGGGATGAAAAAAAGTTTTTTAAAGGGGCACACTTTGGCAATTTTTATTTTTTTTTGAGGGTTTTTTTTATTTCATTGTATGTGCTGGGGGGATGAACAAAAATCGCTTTCTATGATTTTTTTTTTTTTTTACGCGCCCCCCCACCAGGGCGGGTTTAAAATTAAAACATGACAGTTTTAAAAGGGCAGGCCCTTTACGCTGGGGCCGATCCCAAAATTAGGGAAAAAACTGTATTTTTTTTTTGGTTTTTTTTGGGGGAAATTTGGGGGTTTTTGAAAAGGGGAAAAAGGGTGATATACGTTTTTTTTTTTACTTTTTGTTTTTGGGGTTTATAAAATTTTTTTCGTTTTTTTTGCTTTTTCCCCCTTTTTTTTTAATTTTTCCCCTTTTTTTTTTTTTCCCCTTAGGGAAAAATATTTTTTAAAATGAAATAAATACACAGCTTATTGTGTGTACGGGTTTCTATAACAACTGTCATATGATCCCCCGGCATGCCCAAGGGGGGGGGCACGGGGGGCCCATGGTACATCACGAAAATTCCGGGAAGGGGCATTCCTTTCCCTTCTGGTTTTAGGCAACATCAGCTGAACAAAATCGTGTGGCTGTGGGTCCCCAACAAGACCGGGAGGAAAATCGCCCCCTTACTTTTGTTCCCCTTATTTATCGCGTTTGTACAGGGGTTAAAAATAAGGGGGTAATCACCCCCACGGAGAAATTTTTTCTGGTCAGGCCGGGCTGCGGGATGTCAGTTGTAAATATACGCTGACATACCGCAGCGATCGTAAAAACTCTTTTTTGGGGAGTTCGCACAATTTCTCCGGGCCGTATGCATAATCCAGGTGCTTGAAAAACCCCCAAAAGAAACCCGGGTTTATGCATAAGTCCAAGGTCGTTAAGGGGTTTTAAAAGGGGGTTTTTTCAGTATAAACCTTCCAGAATTTTAGTTTTTCTCTATCTCTTACGCTTTTAAATTCCCGGGGGGGGTCTTTTCTTTCAGTATGCGGGTCTCTCTTCCCAGTAGGAGTGTCTTCCCTCACTGAGGTCTAGTGACATCACAATTCTGTGTGAGCAGTGGGAGAGGATGGGCCCCAAAACTTTTGCAGAACCCAATGTCAGTTTTTTTTTCTTTCCTAAAAGAGCAAATCACCTCCCCCCCTTTCCCTGTTCCCTCCTGAATCATCACCTTTATTCTGTTTAGAGTAGGGGAAGGGAAAAGGATTTTCACAGCTCTTTTTGGACCTCCTGCAGTGGTCGTTTCATGCCTGGGGATGTGTCACCTCCCCCCACAATTTTAAACTTTGTAAGTTAAAAAAACCTGTATTTGGGGTAAAAAGTTATAAAATTTTAGGCCCCTAAAATTATGAAAGTGACATTTTCATTTTGTCTAGCGGAATGTATTAATATGTGCTATAATGGTTGGGGGGCAAAATTTTTAAATTTTATGTGTGTTATATGGGTGTGGGAGAGTAGAGTGTATTTTAGTGTTTTTTTATGGGTGGCGAGAAACGAGGGGTTTTATGTGTTTATATGGGGTGGGGGGAGCAAAGTGTATTATATGGGGTGTTTTTATGGGGTGGGGGAAACAAAAGAATATATTGCGTTAAATGGGCGGGACGGGAATCTAGCATTGGCCCCCCATCCTTTAAATAGAGCTGTCCCCTTAGCAGGCCAAACCTTCAGCCCGTTTCAATTTCATTTTAAACAGGGTTTTGGGGGGGGGGGTTTAAAAACCGAGTGTGCTGGCGTCAACCACACACAAGGGGTGTCCCGTATAAAGGGGGTGCCCCTTTCCCGGGGGTTGAACAAAAAATCAGGGACCAATTTACAGCAAAAGGAGTGTGGGCCCCCCTCACCCGCGATGGGGGCTTTGGACACTCACCCGATTAATCATAACTTTTTTAAATTTCAGTTCATCTTTGTAGTGAGAAAACCACTTTAACTTAAATTTTAACCAAAATTTAATTTGGGTAAAAATTTTAACTCCCAAAATCTAACCCTACATTGGGCCCACCCTTAAAATTTTTTTAGAGATTTCAAGGGGTTAAACTTACCCTTTTAGTGTGGCTTTATTTCAGTCTTACTTGGGTTTCCCCCATGTTTCGAACCATATTTTTTTGAATTTGGTTAAACTAATTTTCCCCAATTAAGGGGCTTTTAGGGAAACCCGAATTTACATGGACAGCCACACCAGAAATGACATTGTGATAGGAGCAACTTAAAGCCTGGAGAGGTGCAAAAAAGTAAATTATCCCCTAAAACATCCTGAAAACCTTAACCCTAATTTAGGGTTAGCTTTATTGTTATGTTTAGCACGAGGGGTAGGGGTAGAGATAGGAAATTTCAGAAAAAAAAAATTTGGTTTGGGAAAAAGTCCCCAAAAAGGATTTAGGGCAAATTTTTTTTAAACAATACTACTTATAAGTCAACTGAAAAATACTGCCCGGGGCAGGGGAAAAAATGATCTGCCCTTTCTCACCCGCTGGGCACAAATTTTGGTTTTTTTGGCAGTTGCAAAATAGCTCTCCTCAAGAAGGAATAAAACTGTCAATTTAGCGTCATCTACAGGTAGCTAAAATAAATTTTCAAGGAAAATATTAAGAGCCCCCAGGTTATCCACCTAAAACAGAGCATGATTGTTGACAGGGACTGTTTTCATTTTTTGGTCTTTTCATTACATAGTACTGTTCTAATTAGTTTTGTATTGGCTTTAGGACAGTACTGATCTTCCCTCTCCACCAACTGCATATATCATGGACTGCCAAATTGGGGAAAAAAGAGAGAACCTGATTATTTTGCCTGGTGCACTGCTCTTTTGTAGCACTTATTCTTCCATTTAATTACTTCATAAAGTGTTATTCTTAGAATTACATCAAGAATATATTTAAAAGGGCATTACCATCTCAGACATTTATCACATAGGTGTGGGTTTAGTGAGCTGTTAAAACCCCAAACTTTTAAAAAAACAAAGAAGCCTGGGATTTCTCTCCCCTCTCTCCATTTTTGTGCCGGGGAACAAGAGAGAAAAAAAAAGGTGCTCTGGAAAGGTGTTGGTCCCAGAGGAGAATGTCAGTCTGTCAGAAATTACTGAAATGAAAATATCCCTTTAATACAAATCCTTGAGTTAGTGGGAACTAAAAAGGCTATGAATTTTAGTCCCGGGTGATGGGACTTGTTTTGGAAAAGGCTTTAAACTTGAAGTTCCTTGTTGCTCAGACTTCTATATGCCCTAATATGAGACATTTTGACAAGCTAAACATTATACTAATTAAGAAAAATGTAGAAAAAAGGTCACCTCACTTCATCTTAAGAAATACCAGATTGTTATTTCTCCATCAAAGTAAGAAAGGTGTGAAGATTATGAGTAGCAAAAGGCATGTAAGAATCACTTTATGATCTGAAAAAAAAAATGAAAAACTACATATTTAAATGGTCTTGCAAGCCTAATGCTCAACCTGAAAATGAAATATGAATCAATATTACAAATTAGTAGAAATGCATATTACAGCAGTATGCAATCTATGTAAGAAATGGCAGCAATTATTGCCTAAGTTTAATTATATTGAAGCAAGAATAAAAAAAAATCTTTTACTGGTGACGCCGGCGGATGGAAATGAATAAAGATGCATGGCTGAGAAGTGTAAGTTTCTGTATCCATGCAGTGCATGCTCAGTTTAGCCACTATAGTGTCCTATCCAACAGCTGAGCCCTACAATGAAAAATGTTGAGTCTATGTGAGTCTATAAACTGACCTCTTTAGAAATTATATTCACTGAATAGCTAAGGTGTGATCATGCAATGATCATTTGCGCTACTAAAAATGCATTTTATCAAGAAAGTCTTGTGTCATTTCCTAGAATGTCTATTAAGGGGTTGTCTTACCATGCAGTTTTACAGAGTCACAGGCAGCTTCAGACTCCCCCTTCCTGGTTAGGCTGTGGGTGGGTTTATAGCATGTTGGCATATCACCCTTGCTATTCCAGCTTTTCCGTTATATGAAATGATTGCGGAGAGTTTTGCGTTGTGGAAAAATGGGGGATGCCGATAGTCTATAACAGTTTATCGCCGTTAACCTTTTAAAGTCTGGGGGAGGGAAAAAACAGCTTCTTTTACCCCCAAAGGGGGGTGGAAAAAACTAAAATTTAACATCCAAAAAAGAAAAATGGTGCGTGCTTTTCTTCCCAAGACAATTGGAAAAGAGTCCAAGAAAAAAAGTCACGCTATTACTATCCTGTTTGTAACGCGACCTTTCCTGCTTCCCCAAAATTTTTTAAAAAGTGCTGGAAGAAAGTAATCTTTGAACCACCTTTTAGTTAAACTAGACATTGACTACCCTGTCCGGGACCGCAGCATGAAAAAACCCGAATGACGCACAGATTAAAATCCTGAAAAACTATCTTTGAACCACCATTTTATTTAATGGACATTGCTACTTGCCTTACCTCTGCATGACCCTAAAACCTGCATGACCCCACAATTTAAAAGTGCCTAAAAAAGGAATCTTTTCAACCCCATTGCAGTTGAACTGGACATTGACTATACCTTCCTATACCGCAGTGACCCTCAAACCTGCATGACCAAATAAAAAAGTGCCAGAAAAAGGAATCTTTAACCACCATTTAGTTGAAGTGGACATTGACTAGCCTGTCCTGGACCGCAAGCATACCCCAAAATCTAATGACCCACAGTTAAAAAGTCCGGAAAAGGAGTTTTTTTAAAGCAGTTTTTAGGAAAGGACATTGACTATCCATATCCTGTAACGCAGCAGACCCAAAAACCCGCACACTTTCCCTTATGGACCATCAGAAAAATTTTTCGCAATAAGAAATAAACTATATTAAAAACAAAAGTTTTCTAATTTCTGCTGGGGAGGGGTACTTGCATTCTACTGATACATTTTTAAAAGTGACTTTAAAAAAAAATTGAAGTAAACGAAAAGATGCCCCCCGAGCCTTCTGAAAATTCCCTTCTACGTCAAGTGGTTTAAGGAAACATGATGAAGGCAGGTGAGCGGGTAAACGTGAATTACAATTTCATAGCAGGGCCGGAGTTAAGTGGGGGGGGGGTTGAGAGCCAGGGTGGTTTAAACATCCCTTTTAAACTGCAGGTTCAGCTAGCAGGGTGGAGTTACAGTGGGTGCGGTGGAGCCAGGGCTGGCGCCATATCTTTAACTTTGCAAAAATCCCCTTTAGATCCCAAATGAAAACAGTCATGCTAAAGAAAAGGCAGAAACAAAAGTGTAGATAAGACCTCCGCCTCTACGAGAGGCTTGCCCCTCCTATGATTGCGGACCAATTGTGCTTCATTGGAAATGTGGGGGTTGACGCTCCTGTTCACCCAGGGTCCCTTTTTTTTGGGTTTTCTTTTTCTCTTTTTCCCCTAACGTTTTGGAGGAAATTGTCTTGTTTTTTAGGTGGGGGATGTGTTCCATACCCCATGTCTCTGAAAAACCTACTTTTTTTTAAAAATCTTCCTGTACTTTTTTTGTAAAATTTCAGAGGAGTATTTTATACTTTTTTTTACATGAAAGTTTTTAGTAGTTTAAATTTTAGAAAAAAACATTTTTAACATAGGATGGTATCCCACCAGTTTTGTTTTTTTTTTTTAATTGTATTAAATATTGTCCACTACAGGGGTTGCAGCTATGTTAAAAGATCTTGCAAAAACAAGTCTTTTTCAATATGTGTCAATTAACAGTGCCTACTATTCCTGTTTTTTTACAGCACCATCCCCCTAAAATTAAAAAATCACCCTTGAGCCCCCTGTTGACAATTTTGAAGAACAAAGTCTTTTAAAACCCCAATTTTTTTTTAATTTGGACCCTTTAGTATACTGTATTTACAGCAACATGCCCCCAAAAAATTATAAAAAAAATTTCAGCCACTGTTTAAAAATTGTGAGGGGGGAAATGCAACTTTGAACCCCATTTTGTTTCAAAGGGCCTTTATTATAGCTGTATCTCACAGCACCAGACCCCAAAACCATTGACAAAGTGAAAAAATTTTAAAAATGAGGGACTAAATGGGAAAACGTTTTTTTTTCAGAAACCCGTACAATTGGTGTCTTTTACTCTCCTACCCCAAATCGAAAATTGACCTTTTGGGAATGAGAATAAAAATTGCAGTAAATGATAATTTTTAAAAATTTTTTTTCAAGAGGACCATTTCTGTTTTAAGAGGAATGTGAATAGAACCCCCAACTAACAGTGAACCGGCAAATTGGGGCCCCAACATATCAGAATCCACGCCCGATTTATCTTGATGAAAGTCAACGATCCCCAATTATCATGGAAAGCCGATGCGTTTGCTGTAATGACTCCTCAGCTTGCTGAAGGTCCCCTAGATTGAGCGGTGTGGGTAGGGCAAAACCCTCTATGGGTGGCCCCGCGACTTGGGCCATTCATCCATTTTGGATACCCAGAAGTTATTGGGGCCCGGAACAATCCCAAAAAAATCCCAAATGTTGAACGGATAGCGTGCACCCGATCTTAAGCTGGTCTCTGTGTGGTATATGTGCCCTGCATTACAGGCATTGCTGAGGGGATAAATAAGGATTGAGAGGTACCCCTTAGGCTTCTCACAATGCTTGCTGCTGGGTGCCCCCCTGCGGCTACTTGGCCACCTATGCTGTCACGTTGCTGACGTTGTTTTACCCCTGATATTTGAATAAGTAAGAGATTTCAAGATGTCTCCGTTGATCAATCAGCACGGTCTCCCAAACCTGCATTTTCTCTCTATTTGGGTGGGGGGAAGGAAAGTGTGAGTTTTTCTTTGTACCGGGGTTTGAGGGGGGTGGCCACCCCCAACTGTTGTTTATTTTGAGGCCTTAATCAAAGGGTCTGTTGGAGGAATGGAGCATCCAAGCATCTTTTGAGAGAGGAGCCTTGATTCCCAAAACCTCTGGGGTTTTGGCAATAGCAAAAAAGATTTCCTCATCTTCCTCCTCCCCTCAAAACCTGCCCCCTCTTTTCCCAAGGGAGGGACATGGTAACGTCGGGGTCCAGGAATACCTCCCCCCTCTTCGCTTCCTCCGCCTCCTTCACCACAGCCCCGACTTTCCTAGTTTATGTAACCTTAGAGCTGAGGGGACTGCCTTGCACCGCCCGGGACCCCAAACCCACGTCTAATGAAAAAAACGTAAATTTGGGTGAAACTTTTGGGGCCTTCGGGATTCGACAGAAAAAAAGGCTCTGTTTCCCCAAAAAAATTTATTTCCCCCCCCCCCCCCCCCCCGTCTCCTCTATCTTTTGGCGGGTTGGGAACTGCTGTTTAGAGTGTCAAAAATTGGGTTCCAAACAAAAAAATCCCCAAAAACCCTCATGTTGACAAAGGAAATTGTCCGCACGAACTTTTTGGGGCTTCTTCAAAAACTCGCAAGGATGTTGCAGAGCTTTTCCCCTTGCCTCCACGTTGGGTGGTAAAACACGCCAAGGCCCCGCACCGCTGGCTTGTCAGGCCTTGGGTCAATTCATACTGCGTAATGGCTTTGCGGGGCGGGCCCAAACGCGGGAAGCATGTGGGGGTTTTGGGGGAATCCACGTGTTCCCAAATGTCAACGGTTGACAGGGGGGGCCGAGCTGACCTGTAATGCAGACGCCAGGTTTGGAAAACAGGGGAAAACGGGGGAAGGGGTTATTTTCAAAACCTCGACCCCTTCCGCAAAGAATTTCCAGCCCCGGGGAAGCGCTTTAAAATTTTGGACGACGGGGGTTAAAAATTGACAGGTTTTGCCAGGCAAGAGAGGGGCCCACCCTACCGTTCTTAAGGGGGGCCCAGGAATTTCGACCGAAATCGCCCCACCACTTGGGGGGCAAAAGGGTTTTTGGGTACCCCAGGAGCGCTTGGCTTGTTGCAAAGACCCAAACCCGGGCCCCTGACCTTGTGGGGAAAGGTTCCAAGACAGTTAAAATTTCAACACGGCCTGGTTTCTCGGGGCCCCGTGATGCCAGCAGAGGACCTTGGGGCAAAAAACCCCCGCCCAAACCCTGCAGTTTTGATGACCGGGGCGCCGAGCCTGAAAACCCAAACCTTTAACCCCCCAGAGACTTCCCCCCAGTCACCCGTGAGCTGTCAAGAGAAATAGGGGCCTTTGGGCAATTTTTTACGGTCCATGTACCCGGTTGGTGAAATGGATTTTGCCGGACAAAGGTGAAAGACAATTCGTTTGGGAGATTTTTAGATACACATTGCTGGCCAGGGCAGGGACGGCTTTTCTGGAAAAGAAAAGCCTGCTCGGGGATCTGGTATTGATAGCAGGCAAGGGGCCCCCAAGTGGCGGGGGAAACCCTTTCGTCCAAACCCGACGGAAAGGAAAAATTTCCAAGGCCAAAAGCATGGCAATGCGACTTTTAGGCTTTTTGGTTTTTGGGATGGTTTTTTGGGTTTAAATGTTTCTTCTGCTCCCCAAACCGGTAGAAGAAGGCTGGTGCCCAACTGGTCGCTGTAGGGTGTTAAAAGGTCAAAAAATGGTTTGGAAAGAGAAGGGGGAAGGCCGTGGTCTCTGGTGGTGTGGTGGTTTCCCGGGGGATAGGGAGGGTAAGGAAGGTTGATCCTTGTTTATAACCCGCTGAGAACAAAGGGGACTAGGAAAGCTTGGTCCCCTTTGGGAAATGGCGGGGAAAAGGGGGCGGAGAAAGAGGGGTGACTGTGGTTTTGGGGCCTGGGATGAGTTTGGCCCTTTTTTTGGGCCCAAATGTTCCCTCCATTTAAAAATCATGCATTCGCTGCATGGACTAGACATGTTGGTGGTTTTTTTAACCACTTTAAAGGGTTTTTCCCTCAATTATGCGTTTATGGAAAAGGCGGGGAAAGACATTTAAATTGGGGGGAAACAGAGGCTTGATCGAAAAAAAACCCCCCGGCTTTAGAGGCCTGGACCCCTTTTTGACGGCGAAAAACGAGGAAACGGGGTTTTTCCGGGGTTATCATGACTGGCCCAATAAATTTAGCGCACTAAAGCCCACCGCCCCCCTCCCTTTTTGAGGCGGGGGCCTGTACTGCCCTTCAGAAAGGGTAAAAATTTAAAAGGGATGGGAAATGTTTTTGACAGTTCTTATTTTAAAGGGGTTTTGGGAAATCCCAGCTATTGTTAAATCCCATTAATTTTTCCCAACAGCAAACTAAAGGAAATTTGAAACAGAAAATTTTTTCAAAAAAAATATCGTGAAAGCGGTCTGGTGGAAGAAACCCAAACAAAAAAATCAACAGTGTTCTTTTCCCTTTAGTCCTTGAGATTTACAATGCCCAGTAGGCTAAACAATTGATAGTTTTTAACAAACTATCGTACAAAGCACGATTTTGCCCAAAACTGAGATGCACGAGTAAAAAGAAGTATTAAAAAGTTTTATGGTTAATATGGGGGCCCTTCACACCACTGCCCCACAGGTTAACTTACTATCAAAATTTTTTAACAAAAATTTTAAACAACGAGCTTTTATGGGAAACAGACCAGGGGATTGCAAAAAGAGTTTTTAAAATGTTATATTTTTAAATTTAGGGGCCCCTTCGCCCACTGACAAAAATCGTAATTTACTATAAAAATGTATAAAAAAAATATGGTAAACCCTGGGGTCTTTGCGGGCAGACGGGGACGCATGGACTGCAATAAGAGTTTTTAAAATTTTATTTTAAAATTAAAATAGGGTGGCCCTCGCACCACTGTTAAAAATGAAAATTTTACTATCAAATATTAAACACAATATGCAAAAACTGGTCTTGGGGCCAGACAGACCCCCGGACGCAAAAAGAGTATTTAAATGTTTTAAAGGATTAATATGGCGGCCTTCGCATACTGACAAAAATTTTAAAATTTTTAGTATCAAATATGTATAAAACAAAAAGGCTTAAACGGGGCTCCTGCACCAAATAACGCACGGACTGAAATTTAAGAAAAAATGTTTAATAAATTTAAATGGCGGTTTTTCCCAGTTCACTGACTAAAGGAAAAAATTTTAAAACTATAAAATTTTTTTTAAAAAATTTTGCAAACAACTAAAGCTCTTTGCGGCAAAACAGCCCAAAAGGACTGCAAAAAGGTATTTAAATTTTTTAAAAGATTAATAGGGCCCGGCTTTCGCACCCCTGACAACGGGCTTAATTTACTAACAAAATATGTAAAAAAAACACAAAAAACCTTTAAAAACTGGCTTTTTTGGGGGGAAAAACAGACGCACGGGATTTGGAAATAAGAATTTAAATTTTATAGGGGAAAATTTATGGCGGCCCCTTCGCCCATGATTTTTACAGTGCAATTTACCCCGGAAAATTGTATAAAAAATTTTGCATAAAAATTTGAGTTTCTTTGGGGGAAAAAACAGACGAAAGGGACTTCTTTAAAAAATTAATTTAAAAAGTTATGGGGATAATTATCCCGGGTTTTTTGGGAAAACCACTGATACACAGTGTTTTCCCAAATTAGAACGAAAACACGGGAAAATTTTCAACCCTACCAGATTCTGCGGGCCCAAAAAAAGGGGTTTAAAAAACCCTTTTATTTTTCAATTAAAGACCAACAACAACTAAAGGGGCAAAATATCTTCCTTTCAAATGCCTTTTTCCGTGCCCCCCCCACCCCCCCCCAGAAACCACCTCCCCTTTCCCCTGATGACGCAATAGAACTGAAAACACAGGGAAAAATTTTCAACTCCTATCAGAGGTAGCGGCCCCAATAAAGTGGAAAAAAATTTTTTTAAATTGAAGATCACAGAACCCCAAATGGGGGGAAAAAAAAACTTCCTTTTTTTTAAAAATGCCTCCCCTCCTTTTAAGTAAAAATCAAAAACCATAAAAATTTTTTCTAAGCTTTAAAAAGTGAAAAAGGTATTTGGTTTAAAAACCCCAATTTGTTCCCATACACTTTACCTAGATCATAGATGTGCTCTAATATTATATATTAATATGTTTTACACATTTGATAAAGTAAAGGCATCTAATGATTTTTTTTTATTTTTTTAACCAAAGAAAAATTTTTTAAATATTTAAAATTTAAATTAACCCAATTTTAAAAACAATATAGGTGTTTCTATGAACAAAAAATAACTGTTAGCTTTTTTGCTTCTAAAACATCATTTTTTCAAGGGGCAGGCACCCCATCTAAAAAATATAGCCCACATTACTGTTCATACAGTAGTAAGGGCCCCTGTGGAGTAACTGTATGAATTTAACATGGTGCTGCATGTACCTTTTGGGAACCAATTAGTAACAGGGCTACATGGCATCTTTGGGGTAACTAAATCGGAATAATGTTAGAAAAAAATTTACAAAACCCTTTACCCACTTTTTTAAATTTTTGGATTTACCCAAAATTAAGGGGATAAAGCGGGCTCGCTCATGGCCTTTTACATTAAAAAAACAGTCAAGATTGAAACTGGCTTTGATCCCAGCTGTTTAACCTCTTAGATGCCTCGAAACATGGAATGGATTAAAATAATGAACCCCCTTTTGGCCACACTGAGGGGTACTGAACTGTTGCTATCGCAGACAGAGGCATAATTAAGGAAAGACATCTTAGTAATTTTTTTTTACCATAGAGTAGAAAATATTTCCAAAGCCAAAATTGTGGTTTTTGGTCATTTTGCATTCCCAAAAGATTGGGACAAAAAGTGATCAAAAAGTTGCATGTAACCCAAAATGAAATTGCTACAAATTTAAATAAACAAGGTTTTTTACCTATACACGGCCAAAATTAAAAACCCTGTTAAAACAATTTTTAAATTTTCTAAAATTAACTTCCTAAACCCCTATATACCCAAATACATACCTAAATAAAACAGCAATATATATCATCCGTCAGTGGAGAAAATCGCCCTGAAAAAGGGCGCTCCGTTTTAAGACAGTAATATATGTAACGTATATTACAATTCTTTAAAATCCCAGTACCCCCAACCTTTCCCCCCCAAAACGTTTGGGGTTTTATCAGGGGATTCAAAAAACTCCTCTCGGGGGAAAAAAAAATCGCTATATAAAGCATGTACAATCTTCTATGACGGTATATCACCTCTATGGGGAGAAAAAAAGGTGATACTTACTTGGATGCTCCCAGGTATAAAGTGTAATCCTCGCAGCCCTTTGGTATCGGCCCCCACCAGGTTGAAGGGATACAGAATGGTTCCATTTTTCTGTTTCCCTTAAATACCTTACATGGCCTTTAGATGTATAACAAAAAACCCCCTAAACTTCCGCATTAAGTATTTATTTTTTACCTATTGCCGGGTTCTACATAACTGTGCGCATTCCCCCTGCCCTTGTTATCTGGCTTTCCCGAAGTTGTCTGCGCTGACCGGAAACAAAAAAAGCTTTTTCCGGTTCCCCATCGTAAAAGCGACATTGCGCATGTCTAAACCCCCCATACTATCACGGCGCGGCCCGGCGTCCTAAACGCCGTTCTGCGCATGCCAGGAAAAAAAGGTACCTGGAAAATGCGCACGATCAAAATCCAGGAAAACCCCTCGGGCCATACATTTTAAAACCGCTCAAATTTTAAAAAGACATCACTGGTCATTTTCCGGTCGCGCCAGGGAAAAAAAATAACACACCCGGGGGCCGAATCGTCTCCATGCAGGGTCAAACGCACACAACCATACGCACAACCGCCAATACCCCAAAAGCGCCCAATAAAAGGGGGGGGGGGGGGGTTCCCTCACCCCCCCGATCCTCAAAATTTTATGGGGAGCTTTTCCCCAACAAGATTCTCCAAATTTTTTTAAAAGTGGCCTTTTGTGTGAGGGTCTAAAGTGTAGGGGGGCTTTTAATTCAGGCCAAATAATTTCGGGGCAAGTTTCATTGTTTCAGCTGACATAAATTATCAACTGTAAGTCATCAATGAAAAAAAGAAAAATTTAAAATGATATGGATATAAAAAAAATACGGTCAGCAAAAAGATCAAAGTGCCCCTTGTGAAGAGTGGGAAAAAAGAGCAGAATAAACAAACCCAACAAGACTTTCAATAAAACATCCAAATTGAAATCCATTAGGCCCTTTTGGATAAAACCGCCCAACGGTAGACCACGGGCCTTTTTTCACAAAATTAGCTATCCCATTCTCCTCCTCGGAGACTCTCAACCCTAAAACAAAAAAAGAAAGGATTTCCCATTCCCATTTAATGTTCCCAACAGTGAGCTCGGGCCCTTTGGTTTTCTTCAATATATTAAAAGTTTCCCCACCCCCCTTTTTGAATGTTTTCTTTTTTTTTTCCAAATATAATTCATTTGGGAGGGACATAGGCACATATAGACTACCCCTTCTGTCCTACGTTGGCAAATCAGGGAAAAAAATTTTTTTCCATTTGGGACTTGTAAAGGGATTTAGTTTTTTATAATGGGAGGCTACACATCTCTGCCACATTTAAACATACCCAGGGTTTCCTTTCAAGCCAATACCTTGGGGGTATTGGTGTGTAATGAAGGATCAGTCTATCTTTTTTAAATCTACCCCTTCGATAAGTTACAAGGGGGGGGGAAAGGTATCCTCGACCTGATAAAACTTAGTTTCCCCCAATTTTTTTGAGGATATTCACAACTTCAGTTTTTCTATCATAAAGGGCGATTACACGGCTTTGTTTTTATTTTTTATCCTCCGGGATTTACCCTGTGTATGTTGTCCTGTTCTGTTTTTGTGCACCCTTGGGCTGATTAAAAAAACCTGAGGGATTCCTCGTCAGGAAATCTTTTTTCCATATACTGACTGTCCCCAAAAAGTCCTCATCCTGGAGCATTTTCTTTAAACTCTCAGGAATTAAACCTTTTTGGTATTCCTCTCCAGGGGGGAAAGGGTTGGAAAATTTCCCCAGTGTAAAAAGCTGTTATTTGCTGTGGGTTTCCTATAAGCCCGTATGGATATTGCCATTCCGTTTTTTTTTTGAAAAGTCTCTAAAAACTCCGAATTTGAGTGAAAGAGGCTACCTTTTTAATAATCTTAGAAAAGAGGAAAGGAGCATTGTCAGCACTGGAACGGGACTCAAAATTTTTAAAACCCCCCGATAAGGGGGGAAAAATGTTATTTTAAAACCCATTGCAGTATAAACGTGGCACGATCTTTAAAGGAAAAGGGCATTATGAATTTTACCCACAGACCCGACAACAAACTTTACATGGAATTGAAAATTGCTTGTGGAGGGTTTGAGATGGGTCTAAAACACACAAGAATTCAAATTTATGATGCCATCTAACCCCCAAAAACCCACTTTTTTATTCGTCCCAAAGATTATAAGGGCGCCCCCCTAAAAAGGCAGACCAATAGTCTCAGGTGTGGGATAATTACGCAAAATGGGGGTTTATAATAAATTTCAGGATTTTGAAACCACTTTTCCATCTTACAAAAAGGCACTTCGGATTTACTGCGCAACTGGAAGGGATTACAGTAAAAAAGAAGTACTTTTGGGTTCTTAGATGTAAAAGTTTATATAGTAAAAACCCACATGAAATTGGCATTCAAGCATAAAAATACTTTTTGTCAAAAAAGAAAGAATCCAGGCTCTATGTTTTTGTCTCAGATATGGACTTCGGTGTTGAGGCAAAATTTTTTGTCTTCTTAACAAGACCTTCCACCACTCAGGGGCACTGCAAGGGGGAGCTTTTTGCCCCCGCTTATGCAAACTGTTCCTGGGTGGTGGAGGCCACCTTGGTTCCCCAAACCCGGGGGGAGATCAGGGGCCCCCCCAGTTTTTTACTGGGGGAGGTACATTGATGACATATCGTCCATGGGAAGGTGAAAGGTTTTCACTTTGGGAGTTGTTGCACAGCTCAAAAAAAAATGAGATGGGGTATGCATTCCCCTTTTAAAATGAAGAGAATTGTTTTCCCCTTCTTGGTTCCTTTTTATTAAAATGGGAATGGCAATTCCCTAGGAAAGTATAGGAAACCCAAAAGCAACTAACACTTGTTCACTGGGAAAGTTACCATCCATTCCCCGTAGGGGGGAAAACCCAAGGGGTCAATTCCTGAGGTTAAGAGAAACTGTCCGGGAGGGGGATTTAGGAGCAGTCAGGTATATAAGGGAAAGATTTCTTAGCGAGGGTTTCCCTCAGGAGTTTTTTGGATCAGCCCTAAGGCATGCACAAAAAAAAGAACAGGACAAATTCTACAGGGTAAATCCCCGGGGATAAAGAAAAAACAAAGCAGTGTAATCGCAAAACCCTTTAAGATAGAAAACTAAAGTTGTGAAATCCTCAAAAAATAAATTGGGAATACTAATGTTTGGGTCAGGATCTAGAGGGGTAACCTCCCTGCCCCCCCTTTGTAACTTTTGAAGGGGTAGACTATTAAAGAAGGGGATCCTAGTCATTACCACCAATACCCCTCAAGGTCTTGGTTTAAAAGGGAAACGCTGGGGTAGTTTAAAAAAGGGGGAGGGTGGCCCGCCCCCCATATACAACAAACTAAATCCTTCACAAGGCCCCAAATGGAAAACAATTTTTTTTCCGTGATTTTGCCAACTGTAGGACAGAAGGGGTAGTCTTTTGTGCATATTCCCTGCCAGAAATTATATTGGAAAAAAAAAAAGAGAACATTTTAAAAGGGGGTGGGAGAAAAATCTGGGGGCAAAAAAGAAGAGACAGCCCCCCTTAGTCGACATGTTTGGGAACCTTGGGTGGGGAAACTTGCGTTTTTTTTGATTTTAGGGTTGTGAGACCGTCCCAAGAGGAGGGATTTGGGAAAAACGAATTTTGTGTAAAGGGCCCAGGGATCTACTTGGAACGGTTTATCCAAGGGCCTTTAAAGGACTTTTTAATTTGGGTTTTTTTGAATAGACCCCTTGCTTTTGGGGTTTTTTATTTGCTTTGGGTTTTTTTCACCTTTCACAAGGACCACTATTTACTTTTAAAGCTGACTTTTTTTTGTATCCATATATCATTACTTTTTTCATTAATTTATTGATTTTTTAAAAAGTCTGATAAAATTTTGTCAGCTGAAGACAAGAATTCTTTTACCCCGAAATTATTTTGGCCTGAATTAAATGCCCACGCTAATTTAGACCCGTACACAAACGGCCACTTTAAGAAATTTTTCAATAATTCCAAAATAACCAAATTAAAAACCCCCCCCCCCCTTTTTTTTTTTTTCCCTTTTTTCCCGGGATTTTTTTTTCCTTTAGTTTTAAAAATCTGCATGGGCGATTTCGGCCCCGGTGGTGGTTTTCCCTTTGGGGTGACGGAAGTGACCATGAGCTTTTTTTAAAATTAAACGGGATTTGTATGGCGCCCCAGGGTTGTGCTGATTTTTAGTGGCCCTTTTTCCTACTCCCCTTTTTCCCGGGCATGCGCAGAACGGGTTTAGGGCGCCGGGGGCCCCGCCGTGATGTTGGGGCTTTTGACCCCGCGCAATGTCGCTTTTACCGATGTGAACCGGAAAAAAGAAAAATTTTTTCCTGTTTCCGGTCATGGGCAGTAAACTTTGGAACGCCAAAAAGCAAGAGGGGGATTGCGAAGTTATTAGAAAACCCCCCATAGGTAAAATAAAACCCCCTTTTGCGAAGTTTAGGGGGTTATTGTTAACACTAAAAAGGGGCCCTGTAAAGGGATTTAAAGGGAAGCAGAAATGATCTTCTGTATCCCTTTATCCGGGTGCCAGCTACCAAAAGGGGCGCAGGTTATCACTTTAACCGGCAGCTCCAAGCAAGTTTTACCCTTTTCATCTCACCCTTTGGGGGATTATGATGATAGGGTTTACATGCGTTGTAACGTTTTTTTTTTCCACACCCGAGAGGAGTTTTTTTAAACCCTGATAACCCTAAATCGTATGGGGGGAAAGCGTTGGGGTAGTGGGGGTTAAAGGGTTTTTAACAACATACAGGATATTATCTGTCATTAAAGCGGAGCCGCCCCTTTTTTTTTAGGGGATTATCACTGACGGATGAATAAAGTAAGTGTATAATTTTGGTTGAGTGGTGTTTTTAGGGGTTTTTGGGGAAGTAAATTTAGATAATTTTTAAAGTTATTTTTTAAAGGGGTTATAATTTTGCAGTGATATATGTAACCCAAAATGGTCCAATTTAAAAAAAGACATAACCCCCCAAAAAAACAAGCCCTCATTATTCCATGGGTTGGCAAATTTTGTGCATATCAAACTAAAAAGACATTGATTAAGTTCCCGGGTAAAACCCCCGTTAGTGTTAAAAAACATCTAATTTTGGCACAAAAAATCAAAATTTAAGAAGGAAGGTTGGTCTGATGAATCATATTTTCTTTTACAAAATGTGGATACCAGGATTAACGCATGATGCTTGCCTGGAGAAGAGGCGGAAAAATGAGACTCAGAAAGAAAGCAAGCGGAGAGGCATTTTTTTTAGGCAATACTCGGGAAACTTATTTAACGGAAGAGGTTTTTTTATGTCTCACTACCTAATAATGACAGAAAAATACCCATTATGGAAAAAAAAACCCAAAAAACATTCCCTTTTTTGAGGGGAATGTTATCTGCCACACTGGCAAAATTCAAAGGGAAAGGGTGGGAACATTAAAAAAGTTAAAGAGAATTACACAAGGTTATGCCGAAAGAGGCCCGCAAAAGCTGGACAGACATGCCCTTTCCAGTGCTGTGTCCCTTTCTGTAAGATGAGCGTTTTATAATTTAATGTCAAAATTTCAGTTTTCAGCCAAAAGAGTCCACTTATTTAGAAAAGATCAGTTTAATTATGACCGCCCCCTGGGCTGCCCCCCCCACTTAAAAACGGGTTAACCATTACTTTTAATAGGTGGAAAACTGAATAACTGTCAGGTTGGGGCCCGGTACCTTGGGGATGGGGCTTACACCTGCCAAAAGGGCCCTTTCTATATTTTTAACCAGGCGCATTCCAATATTAGACGCATTACAGAGCCCTAGGGGGGGGGGGGGATGCTGGGGGGTTTGCATACAATTTGGATGGGCGAATAGATCTAACGAATGGACTTCATTAGAATTTTAGGAAAAAAACGGTTCGAACAAGTTTAAATTTTGGGGGTACTTTTTCGGAACGAGCGTGTTTTGTTGATAAAAAAAGGTGCAAGCCATGGGTTAAAAGGGGCAAAGAACCTGGGGGGAAGAAGGGCTAGCCTAAAGACATGGGCAAGATGAAGCCCAACAGTACCGGGGGATTCTTTTAGGTCCCGAAATATATAATCCGGGGGCGAGTGGGAGCCATACCGCCTCCGTACTATTTGGGAAGGGCTTATGAATTCTTTCTAAAGAACTCATTTTTTTACGCAATTTTGGGGGGGTTCACAGTTTTCTCAGGACTGCTCTCTTTTGTTTTTAATTCTGATTTTGTGGGGTATTGGGGAATGAAATCCAGGGCGTCCAATGCAGCTGCATATACATCAAACCGGCCCCTTTTTTAGGTCACCATGCTATAACGGTTGGACCCCCTTTTGCCTTTTAGAAAGCCTCAATTCTTGGGCATAGATTCCACAAGGGGTTTTCAACGATGCCAATTGGACCAAGGTGCCCAAAAGGTGCCAAGAAATATTCCCCCCCACCATGACACCACCACCACCAGCCGAACTGTTTTATACAAG
>JAODAL010038958.1:0-38577 GCA_025379985.1 Phyllomedusa bahiana | reverse complement strand
CTTTTTTGGTGTGCTGAAAACTCCCCTTTCAAAAGAAAAAGGGCCCCATGAGCTTTTTTTTGTCATTTATGATCTCTAAGGCCTTTACAAAACAACTGTAGTTATACTGAGAATAAACAACTTAAAGATGTTCTTTATTTACTAATCAGGTGACTTCTGAAGGCAATTGGTCAGCATAGATTTTATATGGGGTTTCAGAGTACAGGGGGCTGAATATATATGCATGCCAACTTTCAGTTTTTTAATTTGCAAAAATTTGAAAAATTTGAAAAAGCACATATTTTCTTTACACTTCACAAATATTTGCTACTTTGCTCTATCACTCCGTAAAATATAAATAAAATACATTTAAGTTTGTGGCTGCAACATTTAAAAGTGAGGAAGAGATCAAAGGGTGTGAATACATTTGCAACCCACTGTATTTCACCAGTCCATCAGCATGGCAATCGTGTCTGCAATTAATAATTTAACATCCAGTTCATTGCCCATTCTTAAATTATTACTCTATCTTGTTTATCTGTGTTTATCACACAACATAGTGTTAAGAAGTAGATATGTGCCTGGCCTTTGCAACAATGTAGCTGATACAATACTTCACTTTCAGTGGCATAATCTCAAGGCCCTTCATTTGTATTGGCAGAGGCAATCCTTCATAGTATCCCTGAGGAATCTGGTAGAAACCAGCTATTGGCACTCCAGCAAAACTCTATCTCATCGGCTACATGATTCAGCCACGGTAAGCATTGTTTTGAATGGTTGCATTTCATCCCCGACTTATCCAGGTTAGATTACGCAGCTGTTATTCAGGTGATGTTAGCATTCATTGACAAAATTAGTTTGGTTTTTTCATCCAGTTTTTTCACAGAGCTTGCTCTTCACAGCCAGCTTCACGCTCCCACTTCCTTTGGGTGGTTTTACAGCAATGACTCACATTTCAGCTCTGCTATTCCTAGCTAAGCCTGTTAGAGGGACATTGGTGATGAAGGGGTTTTAACAGCAGGGCACAAAGCTACAGGTCTATAAAGGGTTAACGTGTGTCAGTAAGATGAGCAAGTTTCTGTGCTGTTGATAAGACACAGCAGGGAGTGACTTCACCAGCTTAAAGCTAATCAATGTGATGGGAATACCCTTTAAAGGGGTTGTGTGAGAACCCCAAAAAATAAAAAATATATTCAGAAATACAAAAACAAAGCAGTAACTATCTTCACCAAAACAGGGGTAACGATTCCTAACGCTGTAATACGCATTTTTATTGCTTTGTGGATCCTCCCCATGGGCCGTGGGTGGAGCTACAGTTCTAGGCACGCGTATGAAAACTACATTTTCCCACAAAACCTGCTTCCCCCGTTAGCGTAATTCTTTACTATACCCACACCTTATTTAATTATGTGTGATAGCCCAGCTCCTTTCTACCGCAGAACCGCCCCTCACACCAAAAGTCTCTCAGGCGACTGAGACAGCACTGCCCGGATGCCTGTCAGCAAAACCCAGGAAGTAACTCAGGTCTGTCCTACTTCCTGTGGACAGATTTCGTGGGGAAAGGGGCCCCCGGCGGCCATTTTGTTCTCCTAAAATGATTAATTCTCCCACATAATCCACGTCCCCATTAAATCAAAAACACCCTTTTGGGGAACTAATACTTTTAAAAAGAAAATTCCCCTCAGAGACCATTTTTTTTGAGCTTTCAAAAAACAAAGAAAGAAAAAAAAAGGGGCTATACACAAAAACAATAGATAAACTATAACAGGGGGCACTAATACCCAGGATACACTATTAAAAATGAAAGAAAGATAACAGGAAAATGAAACAGTGAAAAATATACCAAAAAAACCCTGTCAGTGTTCCCTTCTCTACGGTTTTTAAAGCCCAAAAATTTTAGAAATCAAAAAAAATCATTAAGAAGATTTACCAATAAATAAAATTAAACCTAATATGGGGAAAAATTATTAACAATCAAAAATTTGTATCTAAAAAGGGACCCATTTGGAAAAATTTGTTATCTCCCTAGTTTTTATGTAACCGAAAAAAAACACAAGGAAAAATGATTACTAAAGGTAAAGGCTATACAAATGGGACACAATGGGTGCATTACCTGAAATTTTAAAGCAACCCACCAAAGAGATTGAGCAACAGCAACAGGGGAAAGTTTCAAAATATCCATTTACATCAATTGAAAAACAGCAATACAGTTTTATGAAATTTACTTTGCACAATCTGTAAGGTAATATGGGGGGACATAGTTCTATTACCCTCAAAACAAGAAATACGAGGCATTTTCAGAATTAAGAAAACAGACAGATTAACATTTCAATGCATCATGCCATTTTGCTGAAAAACCTTTGGTAATGCAAACAGTTTCTTTGTAGTGGGTAGAAATAGTGCAAAACCAGTGAGAGGGGAAGAAAAGAAAGCGCAAGCTTTATCCAGAGAAGCCGGGGGATGTTTAGATTAAACACATTTCCGGAGGGCTAAACAGGAGAAGGAAAACGTTCCACTATTTAAAAAAGATAAAAAAATTTTTTTTAAATATTGTAAACCCCATTTAAAATTTTTAATTTTTACTCTGTGTAGGTTTTTGAGATGGGCAATTTCCCCAAAAAGGTTCGTTCACTTCGCCGGATTTCTCGGCAAAAAATAACTTCATTCCGAATTACTTCGGGACAATCACGTTAAAAAAAAAGCTATTTCCCGGTGCACGAAGCGCAGGGTTGGGAGAACTTATGCCATATTTAAAAATTTTCAGAGGGAGCTTGGTTTGTCTTTATACAATGTTGTTTTTAGTATAAAACGCAGATGACTGCCCCCGCTCTTAGAATCGCTTCACTAAAAAATTCCCCCCGGCACTAAAAAGGACAAAACTGAGCAAAAAAAAGAAGGGGGAAATGAGCCGTAAAGTCATGGCAGCGCAGCTGGAAAAAAAACAAGCGAGGGCTCAGGGGCGACATCAGTGACAGGTGGGGGAGGTGACGGGGGAACCACAGCAGCTGAGGTCAAAGGGAAAATTATTTGGAGGTAAAAAAAAAAGGGAGTAGGCCACAGGTGGCACAATGACACAGTGTGGAGGTCACGGCGCAGCAGCATGGGGTCAGACAGTGGCATAATGACATTCTGGGGGTGGAAAAAAACAGGAGTGGCCAAGAGTGGGAAAAGACACATGTGTAGGTCACGGCAACAGCCACAGCAGAGCATGAGTCAGACGTGGCACAATGACAAGTGGTAGGTCACGGCAAGCCACACGAGCAGCATGGGGAAAAAAGGGGCCAATGAACAGTGTGTAGGTCACGGCACAGCCACGGCCAGCAGAGGGCCCAAAACAGTGGCAAATGACATGTGTAGGTCACGGCGCAGCACAGCGCAGCTGAGTAGACTTGGCACAAGGACATTCGGGGAGGTGGCAAAAAAGGGAATAGGCCACAGGTGGCAAATGACAGAGTGGTAGGTCACAGCATCAGCCACAGCACAGCAATGAGGTCAGCAGTGGCACAATGACACAGGTGCAGTCCCCGGCAGCACAGCATGGGTCAGACAGGGGCACAATGAATTCTGGAGGGGGCAAAACAGGAGTGGGCCACGAGTGGGACAATGACACAGTGGTGGGTCCGGCAGCGCCACAGCACGCATGAGGCGACAGTGACAATGAAATGTGTAGGCCCCGGCACACCACAGCGCAGCATAGGTCAGACTGGCACAATGACAGAGGTGGAGGTGGGTGGAAAACCCGTCCGGAAAAGTGGTTGGTGGCAGAGGGAAAAACTGTCAGCGGGGGTGGCATCAGGGGTGGCGGCACAGAATAGTTGGGAGGGTAGTTTGAACCCAACTCATTTTCTCACTTTTTGGGTGAGGTGTCAGGCTGATGTAGGACCCTAAGGCATTGGTGTGGGGAAAATCCTGGCCGATCCGGCCTGTTTCATCTTGACAAGGTCATTTTTCCACTTTCCCCCTTGACAAGGGGGTTTCCCCCGGGGGTAACGGGGCCCCCCCGCCCACAAACACAAGCTCTGACCCACCTACTGGCCCGGGAGACAGCTTTTCCACGCAAACTGGGCAAGTTGCGGCCACACCCCCAGTTGGCTGCCCAGTAGTCCAGCGGATCTTCTAAGGGGTGGCAGAGGCGGGCAATGGGCCCACCCCCTGTTGGTTCAGTGTCTGCTCTAGGTCTTGTGCTGCGTGCTGGCGACTGCCATCCCCCTGGCGGGTGAAGGAAGCGCTATCAGTGACCCCAACTTATTTTGGTGCTGATGGAGCTGGTACGCTCCGACCCCCCCCCTTTCCCCCCACAGCCCCCGGGGGTAGTTTTGGCGTGAAGAACCCCCCATTCAGACCTGTCAGAGGGGGGACATCCCGCACATAGGCACGGCCAAGTAATACGGAGGATTTCCCTATATTTATTTGAGTTTGTCCTCCCCCCAAATAGGGGAAAAAGGCTCCCTTTTTTGGCCCCGGTAGCGGAGGGTCCAATAGGGTGGAAGCCAGAAGTCATCCCTTCCCCGGGATGCTGACTGTTCGGCTGTCACTACCCAGGCAAAAAGAGTGCGGGCCATCTGCACAAGTGACTCCGAGGGGGCCCCTGCCCCCATTTCACTTATAGCCAGGGTGTTGGGGGCACGCCTAAATTCCTCATTCCATCCCCCCTCCTCCACTGTCCTGCTCTCCTCTCTTGTCACCTTGGTAGAAAATCCACTTTTTTTCCACCAACAAGCTTTGCTCCAATGTCCCCCTCCCCATTTCAGTCCCCCCCGGACTCATGGGGCCCACGAGAGTATCGCACTTCCCCGCCCCCCTCCCCAGACAGATTTTTTCAGCATTTTTTTCCGGCATGAACAGGGGAATGAGTTATTCACCCGTAGCCCGGGGGCCCTGAAAAAACGTGGCCTCTGAAGGCCTAAAAAACGGAGGTGTCACGCATGAGCGCCACTGGGCGACATCAAATTTACCAGGGGAGTACTCCTGCTCCCTGGTCATCAAAAAATCGTTAAGGCCCTTTTTCTGTTATAAGTCGGTCCAAATGTGCGGGGGGGAATTCAACGGTTGGAAACATCGCTTTTCAGAGGTGTTGGGGGGGGCCGTTCGCCAGCAACTCGAGGAGGGTGGTTTCCTGGTTTTGTAGGAAGGGATGAAGTGCATGCACAGTTTCCCGGGCCCTTTTTTCAAATCTTCTGAGATCGGGGGAAAGACCAGGAACCTTTTCACAACCAATTAAACACGTGCGATGCAGGGGCATGGACATCCCTCCTTGGTGCAGCGCAGACACCTGTTCCTCCATTGTCCCCCCCCATGGTTCGATTTGCAGTTGGCACGGAGAAAGCCACACATCGATTTCTTGGTGTGATGCGGAGCGTTCCCCCCCGTGTGACTTCGTTCGCCGGGGAACCGGTGTAAACTGCGTGACCCGCTGGCCTACCATGTGGTATGATGGAGCAGTACCGTGGGGGGCTGAGATGGGGTGGGGAGGAGGAGGAGGCGGGCATTGGCGCAGGGGCGCGTTTGACAAGTGGAGGAGAAAGCGGCGTCCCCTGCCAAATTGTTGGTGTGCCTGGCCGGGGAAACACATTCACCCCTGGGCCCTAAAGGACAGTATGGGCCCCGACCATAGTTACAGCTCCGACGTTTTGCGTCCCTGCACCTTGGAACAAACCATAAACTCAAGGGCGGCCCCCCTTTTGTTTTACATATTTTGAAGTGCTGTACTGCCTTTTTTGGAAAAGAAATTACGGGTTGGGAAAATCTCCATCTCAGTCGGCACAAAACCATTTTTTTTCTCCCCCCCCGAAAGGTGCAAGCCACCATTTTGGAAAGGGAGGGACTGCAGCCCAAAAAACTTGGACAGGGGAGGTCAGCTTCTGCACCTTAGGATGGTTGGACCAAATGTTTCTTTGAATCGCCCGCTGAACGACTGCTGGGGCCATGAGTAGCGAGGAACGGGCATCTGGACCGGAGTGATGCAAAAGAAAAAAGTCCCTCTGTAGAGGGGTGGGGCCTTGATGGCTGCAATGGCATGCGTCCACTGGGTGCTGCTGCGTTGCTGGGCGGGGTGGACCCCCACACTGAGTCACGTTTTTCCCGGCCCCCGGATGGTGACGCTGAGTGTTGAGCAGGGCCTGGGGCCAACGTTAGCTCCCTTTCACGCTTCACTTTCCGCCCAAGATTTACATATACCCAATTCGGGTCCTCCCGGTTTTAGCAAAAAATGCCCACCGCCCAGTTCGGATTTTTTACCGCCAAACGTCGCACTGATGACACTGCCGCCGGGGGCCTCACTGACCCCCCGTGCCGCTATTTTTTTGGGACCTGCGAAGCGGGTTTTTTACCCCGTGGCCGCTTTTGGGTCCCGACCTCAAACGCGCTTCTGCTGATCACGGCCCACCCACCACTTGCTGGGGGTGCGCCCCTTGCCTGACGCACAAGCTGACGCCCCCTTCTCCTGACGATGAGAAGCCCCTTTCCTCACCCTCCCAAGTGCGGTCGGCTACATCATATTATTTGTGTTTCATCGTACTGCTGTCCTCACACCGGTCTGGTATAGAGGCTAAAACCTCAAAAATGACCTCCCCCGCCACTCTCAACATCATACTTTGCCGCCCACTGCAAGAAGCAGGGGATATTGGCCCAATTTTTTCGCTGCCCAAATGCTGCAACTGCCCCCTCAATTGTTCATCCCCCGCTATATAGTGGCGCTGAGCCAGCCACAAGTAGATTTGGCAAGGGAACCGGAGGGACCGAGACGGGTTGGGACAGGTAAGGGCTGCTGTCCCGGTCCGGGCCTGCCAACTAAGGTTGTGTTGACGTTCCACCGACTCTTGGCTGGGGTTTTCAGATTCATCTGGGGGAAGGGTTGACCAGTCACCATCAAGAACCTTGGGTTCCCGAAAAAACACAACGGCCCTAACGACAGCGGCTTCTGGCCTCCCCCATGACCCCTGTGCGACGTCCCCCCGCTGTGTGGACCTGGGCCTGTTCCAGGATTTTTTGCCACTGCCACTCGCAGGGTGCAGAGCTGCCCCCTCTCTGTCTGACATATGTTTTTCTAAAAAGTACAACACTGTTTGGAAGATATTTTTAGAAAAAATACACCCCGTATTTGACTCCCAAAAAAACCCCGTAACAAGCTTGGGTAAACCTTTGGATTAAATTGCGCTCCAAAAATGGGCCAGGAAAATTTAAATTTTATGTGTCGTTTTAAAAAATCTGTTATTTTACTGAATGTAAAGGCTTAATTAAAATTCGGATATGAATTATGCTACGAATTTTCTTTTCGGTGAAAAAGAAAAATTTTTTTACAGAGTGCAATGCAGAAAAATACTTGTTAACCCTTGGATGTAAATTGCGCCCAAAAAATTGAGCCCCCACAAACCCCTAGCTTTTTAATGTTACAATGCGGGGTTTTTTACGCCCACAAAAAGAGTAAAAATTTTAATTAAATTTTTCTTGTGAAAGGTATAGGAAAAATGTTTTATATTTTGGCTTTAAAATACGTTTTTTTTTGGGGTCACCCCAGCGAAAAACAACGTTAAAATTAAACCCCCGATTAAATTGCGCCAAAGAATTGACCACCCCAAACCATAGCTTTTTAGCATGTTACAATGCGGTGTTTTTTCGCCAGACAACAAGAGATAAAAATTTTAATTAACCTTTGCTTTTGAATTGGCTACAGGAAAAATTTAAATATTTTTGGGGGTGAAAATGACGGTTTTTTGGGGGTCACCCCAAATGGAAAAAAAAACGCTTAATTAAACCTCGGAGTAAAAAGCGCCAAAGAATTGAGCCACCACAAACTCTAGCTTTTTAGCGTGTTACAATGCCCTGTTTTTTTTGCCACACAACAAGAGATAAAATTGTAATTAACCTTTGCTTGGAATTTGGCTACAGGAAAAAAGTATATATTTGGCGGTGAAAATGGGGCGGTTTTTGAGTCACCACGCTGAAAAACAACGCTTATTAAGCCCTGATGAATTTCCCAAGAATTTTACCACACAAATACTAGCTTTGTCGTGTTACAATCTTTTTTTTTTACGCCACACAACAAAAGATAAAATTGTAAAAACCTTTGTTGTGAATTAGGCTACAGGGAAAAAAGAATTTTTTTTGGGGTGAAATGAGGTTTTCTTGGGGTCCCACAGTCAAAAAAAAATGCTTATTTAACCCCCGGGTGTTAATTGCGCCAAAAAGAAATTTAGCAGCCAAAAATGAAGTGGGATTTTATTGTAAAAAACGTGTTTCTTTAAATGAATACAAAAGGACAGGCTTGATCCCCCCCGGGGTTTTAATGTGCTGTGAGCAGATAGGATTTAAATGTATATGCGCTTCAGTGGACGCACATGGATTTTAGACCAAAACCCAAAAAAAAACGAAATAGAACGTTAAAAAGAAGCAGCTGAGACAAGCTGAGCACCCCACAAAAAACGCTGTATAAAAAACGTTCTTCAGTAAGATATCAGGCGGCGCCCTTCCCTGATCAGTACGTGAGAGGAGTGTGAGCTCCCAGCGTCGCGCCCGGACTTAAATTTTGTGCGGTGAGAAAAGAATCCGCCGTCTTGATTGGGTTCATCTTGCCATGTCAGCAGGGGTATGCCCTTTCCCTCCCAGGTGCTTTTCCCCATTAATGCCATGTGCTCGCAGCCATTTTATCAATGAAAAGCACACTTCGTTCACCCGAAGTACCCCAAAGTTCGACTTCGTTCAGAACCGAAGTTTTCCTGAAATTCTAAACGAATTCCACTTCGTTAGAATCAATTTGCCCATCTCTAGTAGTGTTATTTCAGCTTAATATTGTTTTTAATTGATGATCATGTTTTTCATAATGTATTTACAACTTGGATTCTTGTTATATAACGGACGTGAGACATAGCTCACGTCACACCAGGACTAAAGGACACGCCTCCCGAAACGCGTCGGTGAACGCTGGTGAACGCCACACCATGATGTATAAGCTATGATATACTTTTAAACTTATTTGGAAATAAAGCTGCGGAATCGTTTTAACAAGGAATAATATTATTATAAACTTACCTTGGATGCGCATCACAGCTGCTGGAACTTCGTGGTTTAAAGGATTTCTGTAAGTGAAGAGGGCTTTTTGCTTCACAGCCTCTGGATCCGTGCAGCCACTGAGAGCGTGACTGCAGGTGAGCCGATTGCAACTGTTGCTGTTTGTGTTTAGTGTGGTGAAGTTTGCAACAATCAGTGCTCCCTGTTACAAGGATACATATGGAAACATACAAATATCTCTAATTATAACTTGCAGCATTTAAACACAACATGGATCCTGCATCCGTCACTGCGAGACGTCAAAAAGCAGCACAGATTTTTTGCCACAACCCAAACCCCACAAGCTAATTCCGAACAGGGGGAAATGAAAGAATATATGTATAAATTAGAAAAGCTGACAACCAAAGAGTCGAAGCTGTGGTGGGAACAGACAACCCTGCAAACGTATGTAGAAAAACAAATGATCCCCAGAGGATTGAGAATTAAGAAACATTGCACATCACAGTATGGGGATGATTTTGAAAGAGAGTGGCAGAATATTCTGAGTAACTGTTCTTTGAAATTGATGGAGTTATTAATTAAAACGCAAGAACAGAAAATAATGGACATTAATACAGAAATTACAGCAATGAAAGTGATATTAGAACCATTCAAAGTGACACAAAAATATAAAGATTTAGAGGAAAATTTAAATAAGAATTTAGAAAAGTTGGAGAACATTATTATACAGAACAAAAATCGTAAATTTGTACGGGACTCACAAGATTATGATAATAATAAAGTATATAGCTGGTTTCTGGAAAAACGCACTAACTCAATTTTAAAGCAGCAAGGACACTCTTCAAGTTATAGAAACCGCAATAGAGCGAATCGAGTCTCTTTTGCAGATCTAAACAACACAGAGGATTCCCTTAACCCTTCAACATCAGAGGAGATATCAGATGTTTCATCTTCTATGGAAACTGGAAATCCTAGAAATAGACGTTACCAAAAGAGAAGAAATGAAAATACAACACCAAAAAACGCCAAAGGAGAGGTGGGAGGAAACACAGGCCCAAACTCAAGGATGTTGAAGAGACTTTAATAACAGACTCTCCAGTCATAAACCTGTCGAGCTATATAGTCTCCCAAACACAGATCTCCTTATTATCGAAAGGACTAGGTTTCATACCCACCACGAATTTTGATCTTTTTCGGACCATGTTAGATGTAAACAAGTTTGCACGTCTTTTAACAATAAAGATCATTTTTCTGATAACCCCATTACTTTAGAAACACCCACTAATGTAGTGAATTATACAGGGAATTTAGAACAGTTTGATGTGTACAAAAGTTATGAGGAAACTCGTAATATGTTTTTGAGACAATTAGAAAGTGAAACAGTTCCAACAGAGTTTAAATCTTGTCCCATTTTTCAAAAAAGAAATGAATACTTTTATCCTACTCAATCCAGACCATTGGGATTAGACCAATTCCAAGAGAATGTAGAGAGAGAACTTTCAGAACTTCAGGGAAGGGTCAACATGCAATCCAAAAAGAGTTATTCCAATATCAGTAAAAAAGAACGAGAGGCACTGAAAGAACTACAAAACAATCAAGATTTATTGATTAGACCCATTGACAAGGGGGGAGGAGTAGTTCTAATAAATGCAAGTCTGTATAGACTCTTAAATTTAGACCTACTTAAGGACACAACCACTTTTATAGAGATTCATCTAAATCCAACTTTAGAAATTCAGAAAAAATTAAAGAACTTGCTGGATTTTGGAATATATATGGGAGCTATTTCCAAAAAACTAGCCGAAAAATTGTTTGTACATTATCCAATCACCCCAATATTACATTCGCTCCCGAAAATACATAAAGAAATTTTTCCACCCCCACTACGACCTATAGTGAGTGGAATAGGGTCCCTCACAGAACACCTAGGAGATTGGGTGGATACCCTTCTCCAACCATTAGTCCTAGTAATTCCAGGCTACATAAAAAACACTAAGAGTCTAGTCTCAACCATGAATAAGATTCCCTGGGAAACAAATTTCTCTTGGCTTACTAGTGATGTGGTGGGTTTATACCCCTCGATTCCCCATGATAAAATGTTAATCACATTGGGTCATTTCCTAAAGGAATATAGTAAATACACTCCAGCAGTTAATGAATTCATACTTCTTAGTGTGGAATTTCAATTGTGTTATAACTTTTTCTCATTTGACAACAAATATTATCTGCAAAAACAAGGAGCGTCAATGGGTGCTAAATGTTCACCAGCATTGGCCAATATATACATGAGTATATGGGAGGAAGTTTTCATTTTTTCTCTGGATTGCCCCTTCTCCTCCCATATCAGGTGGTATGGAAGATTCATTGATGATCTCCTCCTGGTGTGGGAGGGGGATGGGTCATCCGCCACAAAATTTGTGGATTACTTAAATAAAAATGAATATAATTTGAGATTCACCTGACATTGGGATAGAAATACAACCAATTTCTTGGATGTGACTTTAACAGTAAAGTGTGATAAGGAAATAATAGTGTCACCATACAGGAAGAACACTGCCAGAAACACGATCTTAAAAGCAAATTCATCACATCCACGTCACACTATCAATAACATTCTTTTTGGGGAACTAATACGTTTAAAAAGAAATTCCTCCTCAGAGACCATATTTTTTGAGCATTCAGAAAAAGCAATAGAAAGACTAAGAAAAAGAGGCTATACACAAAAACAATTAGATAAAGCTATAACTAGGGTGGCACTAATACCTAGGGATACACTATTAAAAAAGAAAGAAAGAAAGATAACAGGAGAAATGAATACAGGTGATAATATACCAACAAAACCTGTCAGTGTTACCTTCTCTACGGTATATAGTCCACAATATTATGAAATCATAAAAATCATTAAGAAGAATTTACCAATATTATCAATTCAACCTAATATGAGGGAAATTATTAACAATCAAGTAAAATTTGTATCTAGAAAGGCACCCACTTTGGCAAATTTGTTATCTCCTAGCCTTTATGTAACCGATAAAAACACAAGGAAAAATGATTGACTAAAGGTAAAAGGCTCATACAAATGTGGACACAATAGGTGCATTACCTGCAATTATAAGCAACCCACCAAAGAGATTAGAGCAACAGCAACAGGGGAAAGTTTCAAAATATCCAGTTACATCAATTGTAATACACGCAATACAGTATATGTAATTACTTGCACAATCTGTAAGGTACAATATGTGGGACATAGTTCTATTACCCTCAAAACAAGAATACGGAGGCATTTGTCAGATATTAAGAAAACAGATCAGATTAACGTTTCAATGGCATCACGCCATTTTGCTGAAATACACTTGGGTAATGCAGTTTCATTTGTATTGGCATAGAAATAGTGCAACAACCAGTGAGAGGGGAAGATATGAAGCGCAAGCTTCTATCCAGAGAAGCCTGGTGGATGTTTAGATTAAACACCAGGTTTCCGGCAGGACTAAACAGGAGACAGGATATCATGTTCCACTATTGAAAAGAAGATAAACATTTTTATATATATTGTAACCACATTTAATTTGTAATTTATTACATCATGTGTAGTGTTATTTCAGCTTAATATTGTTTTTAATTGATGATCATGTTTTTCATAATGTATTTACAACTTGGATTCTTGATATATAACGGACGTGAGACATAGCTCACGTCACACCAGGACTAAGGGACACGCCTCCCGAAACGCGTCGGTGAACGCTGGTGAACGCCACACCATGATGTATAAGCTATGATATGCTTTTAAACTTATTTGGAAATAAAGCTGCGGAATCGTTTTAATAAGGAATAATATTATTATAAACTTACCTTGCATGCGCATCACAGCTGCTGGAACTTCGTGGTTTAAAGGGCTCCTATAATGATTATTCCCAAGACAAAACGAGCCGACTTCTGTAATTAAAGTAATTTAGGAATTTTTTTATCAAGACATGTAGTTTATCTTTTTTAGTTTTCTTCTATTCCCTGAGAACCCCTTTAATGGATTTTCCTTTTTTCAATAGCTAAAATGTTGATAGTGGATTCCTTCAAATTTGAAATTTTAAGTTTAGTGAATGTTACAAAAACTTCTGTGTTAAAACATATTTTAAAAGGTTGGAGAAAGGAAAGTGTGTGACAGGATATTTGAAAACGTTTTTCCTTTTTGTTGTTGCAGCAGATTCTTGATGTCCTAGAAATGATCTGTGTGGATGCTTTTGAGATAATTTTTCTCCACAGCGCTTTATTCTTAATCATCTTTGCAGCTTTGAGAATAAGAGAATTGACTGCTTCCCATTCCAAACTTTTCTGTTCCACAATTTTCTGTTTTTTCATGGGTCACTCCAACAGATGGTGTTCTGCACGTTGAATATTTTCTTTTATAAAAGGTCCCTCAAAATAAGTTGATTAGAGGGTAAATCCTTGCTTGGTCACTTGTGATCAGCTGCAGGCAGTGTGCCAACTCTGAGAGAATTTTTTTCAGTTAAATTAGAAGTAAGCAACACAAAAAGTTAAAAGAGGATTAAACAGTAGTGAGGTGAATGAAAGAAGGTATTTCTAGGTCCACATTAGGTTTAAGTCATATGAACCAGAGTTTCAACATTGTGTTGGTAAAAACCTGGGAGGAGTCATTAGTCTAAAATGAAACATTAAGGGTCACATTTATGAATGTTGGCGTTTAAATGCCAAATTTCATGCGCATTAAAATAGCATAGAATCGCCTGATTTATGAACCTGCTCTACAGCGGGTCATAAATCAGGTGCATTTTAGCGCTAGGACGACATTTCTGGCTCAAGTATACCATTTGAAAGTTATATACCTGTTTTAGCAGTAATGCACCTAGAATTGCTGTAGCGAAGCTATAAATCTATAGCTTTTTACGGTTCTAGTGCGCCGCGCCTCCTGCACGCTCCCCGAAATCAGGCACATTACAAAGTGCTGCATGCGCTCTGTAATGCGCCTGATAATGGCGTTTGGGAGGCATTTCAGTGAAGCGAATGGGGCTGCGCCCGATGTTGGGCTGAAAATACGCCAGACTTCTGACGCTGCCCTGTTTATACATGCCCCCCTAAGTTTTTACTTTATTTGCAGTATAGATATGGACACAGAGTAAAAGCAAGGGTAAGGTACAACCTTGGTCCTAGAAATCCCCCCATGTTTTGACACTCGAATGAGGTATTGGGTATCCCGTGGTTATCTTCCTAGTATAAGATAATTACTTGTGTGTGTGTATCTACATGTGTCTTTATCTATGTTTGTGTCTCTGTTTAAGTATTCATGTACATTTGTAACTATGTGCATTTGTGTGTATCTAAAGGTTAGTTTAAGATAGTTGCTACCAATTGTGTATAAATGTACCTGTAAAAATATGCCCAAGTAAATTTGCGGTTGAGCTGTGAAGTAGTAGTTATTACAAGAACTGTATAAGGCCTAGTGATGACTTGCCATGCTCCTGAACACAACGTGTAATATGTGGCTATTTTCTTACCACCTTTCCTAAATTAGGTATTCTAGGCAAACTCCTCACCATATTTATTTTGTCCTCTGGGCAATGGAATATTCCTTAATGTAACAAACCCTTTAGGACTCCAGACTCCAATCCACAACAGGGCCCAGAGGGGAGCCCATTTCAGTTGTACAAACCAGAATTGATTTATTTTTACTTCTCCTTTAGAGAGGCGCAAAGGTTTGGTGACCAAAATATAAATAAGAAATAGTCTTCTAATAGTCTACTAACTGGTTTCTACATTATATATTGTGTCTTTCATCAAACTTGTAATATAAGGATCTAGTAAATGGGGAATGGTCTCCACTAGTGTTCAGAGACGTCTTAACGGGATTATGGGCCCCTGGGCAGTGCTGTGCACTGGGCCCCCCCAACCAACGCAGAATTCAGATAACACATCACTTAGGATATGTTCACACGATGTACTGCGGTGGGTACAGTACGCGCCGCAGTATATCTTGTGTTTCGGAAGCTCGCGCTAATACGCGTGTACTCCCGCGCTGTGGGGGTCCGGCTGCCCGCCGCCCCCATCGACATTAATTGCTCATGGAGCGTATTCGCCGCAAGTAATTGACATGTCACTTATCTCCCCACGTGTACAATATGATCATATTGTACGAGCGGGGAGAGAAGGCGTAATCCAATAAGTTCTCTATGAGAGCCTATGGATTACCGTAATTTCAGCGCGCATCTCAACAGTATTAGAGCGCAAATACAACGCGAAATGTGGCACCGAAATTATCCCTTGTGAACATACTCTTATACAAAAAGTGAAAACTTAAACAATAATCACTGCAAAACATGGATGCAAGTATAGTTTTTTTTCACATTTCACCCGACTTGAATTTTTTTTTTTTTTATTTGATTCCCAGCACATACATGGGTCTGTTCATGGCACCTTAAATAAACAACTTGTCCACAAAAAACAAGCCAGCATGTGTCTATGTAGATAATAAGTAAAAAACCAATCTTTTAATTGCAGAATTGGACACTACCACCTAACCAGGGGTATTTACGCTCAGGCTGCTCCAGGCACTGAGCTTGAGAATGACCCCAATTTAGGGGAAGTTACACATAACGTATTCAAAACGTGCCTTTTACACGCTGTAAGAGTTTGTTTGCTCTGTTGAATGAAGCGCTTGCAAACGTGTGATTTCAAGCACGTTTGCCGAGGGCAGATCATGACTTGTATAGTTTGTACTTATTGAACATTGTTAAATATGTTTTGGGTCGTTTTCAGTGACTAAAAATGACCCAAATACATATTTAACAAACGCTGATCCTATAAATTCCCCCCCCCCCCCTCCACCACTTCAACTACCCCCCCGACATTTTCCCACCTTTTCCCCCCCCCCCCCCCCCCCCCCCTCTGTGAACTTGCAATTACTGTACACTATCATAGCATAATGATATAGTGACTGCGGAGGGACACAGTTTCACACATACAGTATCTCAGTTAGGGACTGTTCCTGATAGACTTAATACCAGGGCCTAGCAGATATAACACCTGATAAGCTAAGATACACAGGACAGCAGATATAACACTAGATTGGTTTAAATACATAGCCAGCAGATAGTACACACCAGATAGGCTTAGTAAACAGCCAGCAGATAATACACACCGGATAGGCTTAGATTACACAGCCAGCAGATTGTCTCAAGGGATAGGCTTAAATACACAGCAGGAAGAGAGAACGCATTGGATAGGTTAGATACACAGTCAGCAGAGAGAACACAATTGGATAGCTTAGATATACACGCAGCAGATTGTACACATTGATAGGCCTAGATACTACAGCCAGCGATGTTTACACATTGGATAGGCTTAGATACACAGCTCAGCAGATTGTACACAATGGATAGGGCTTAGATACACAGCCCAGACAGATTTGTACATACATGGGATGGCTTAGATACACAAGCCAGCAGATTGTACACATTGGATAGGCTTAGGCATACACATGTCAGCAAATTGTAACAATCGGATAGGGCTTACATACTCAGCAGCAGAATTGTACACACTGGTTAGGCTTAGATACACAGTGAGCAGATTATACTCACTAGTTAGGGTTAGATCACACAGCTCAGCAGTATTGTAAAATCTTGATAGGTTTCTACAAACAACCCCCCCCCTTTCCTAACCACTACACTTTCCCCTCACCCTCCTCTCCCTTCAATCACTCACTTGTCTGAAGTCCAGAGAGCAGGAGTCTCTGCAGTGTTAAGATCGAAGGGATGAGGGTAGTGGGATGGTAGCCCTGCTCCTGTCTTCAAGCAGTCTCCTGCTCTTAGTGGCACTGCTGGAGAGGGGGAGGAGCAGTCTGTAGTGCAGGAGATCATGGTCTGGCCCCTGCTTGACCTCAGTGCCGGCTGCCTGCGCTGTGAGCAGTAAGCGCAGGCATGGCACAGGAATAGCAGAGGCCGCATCAGGACACACAGAGCATCAGACGCCCTGCTCTGACTGCCGCGCTGCCTGCTGCTGTTAGAGTAAAGCGCAGGCACAGTGCAACAGGGAGGCTGCGGCCTAGTCAATCGAACGTTCCGGGGTGTACTCATCCCACTGCAAGGTATGCAGCTGTATGAGGGGCAACCCAGAGCTTGTGGGGCCCCCGGGCAAGTGCCTATCTGGCCCAATGGAAGAGACGGCCCTGCTAGTGTTGAGTGATTATTATCGACAAAGTTGAAATCGGCATGGTTTTTATGTTGATCGGAATTTTTCGATCACACGATAATTTAGGTGAAAATCTGCACATAATCTATTAATATCGCGCCATTTTCAGTGCTTCCTGTCATTTGGCGGCCCAAGACAAATCAGCTTAGAGAATAGAGCATGGGTGAGCTGGGTGTGGGACGTCATGATGGGATGTGTATGGTTGTGAATGGCTGGAAAAATCACATGACCTCGTATACACTAGAACCAGTCTTCCTGTCAGCTCAGTGTATGTTCTGTGTATCATAAAGCAGGATGTGTGCTTGGTCTCTTCAATACAGCTCAGCGAAACTGTTCCTCTTTGTTCCACACAGACAACAATGCTTTTGCTGTGAACATTATGATTTACGATAGGATTATGAATTCAGTTTTTAGTTACCTTAGAGCTGAGAATTTTAAAGGAGCATCTAGCGCTGTACAGCCGCAGGGTGGAGGGGGGGTTGAGGGCGAACACAGGCAGACAGGCTGGCAGGCAGGCAGGCAGGCTTTTGATTGGAGAGTGGATATTGCGCAGTCCAGACTCTGCTTTGACCCTTGCCACATTGAAAGGGTTTTTTATTAACAGTTCTGTGCCAGTTTTTGGTGAAATTTTAGCTTGTATTTTGTGCAGCCTGAACTAATATTAGGATACAGATCTTTTCTAGTAACTGCAGGTGTAAAAACTCACCTTTTATTATCCGTACACAATTTAATTAGGTTTTGTTCACTTTGGCACAGCCCAGCTTTGTGCAAAGACTCACTTTGTACTCACAATAGGATACAGAACTTGTTCTAGTCACCGCAGGTGTATTTTATAGTTGCAAAAACCAGTTTTATTATCCGTTACACAATTTAATTAGTTCTGTATCCTTTTTAGTTACAATTGGATACAGAACTTTTCTAGTCACCGACGCGTGATTTTTAGGTGCACAAAAACCGTTTTTATTATCGTAACACATTTAATTAGGTTTTTTTTCACGTTGGCACAGCCCAGTTTTGTTCAAAGACCCACTTTGTACTCACAATAGGATACAGAACTTTTCTAGTCACCGCAGGTGTATTTATAGGTGCAAAAACCATGTTTTATTATCCGTACACAATTTAATTAGGTTTTGTTCACTTTGGCGCAGCCCAGCTTTGTTCAAAGACCCACTTTGTACTCACAATAGGATACAGAACTTTTCTAGTCACCGCAGGTGTATTTATAGGTGCAAAAACCACATTTTATTATCCGTACACAATTTAATTCCGTGTTTTTCACTTTGGCGCAGCCCAGCTTTGTTCAAAGACCCACTTTGTACTCACAATAGGATACTGAACTTTTCTAGTCACCGCATGTGTATTTATAAGTGCAAAAACCACGTTTTCTTATCCTTACACAATTTAATTAGGTTTCGCTCATTTGGGCGCAGGCCATTTTTGTTAAAAGACCCTTCTTGTACGGATATTACCTACAGAATTTGCTAGTAATTGGTGTTGTATTTATAGGTGCAAAAACCACCTATTTTAACAGTACACAATTTAATTACGTGTTTTTCACTTTGGCGCAGCCAGTTTTGTTGAAAAGACCCATCTTGTACTTATATACCATACAAAAAATTTGCTAGTAATTGCAGGTGTATTTCATTAGGTGCAAAACCCACCTTTTATTATCCGTATACTTTTCAAATAGGTGATTTTTTTACTTTGGTGTGGCCCAGTTTTGTTCATAGAGTCACCTTGTTTTTAAAACTTGAATACAGAAATTTTGTAGTTATGTTGGTGTATTTCATTGGTGCAAAAACCACCGTTTGTTTTCAGTATAACTTTTTAATAGCTGTATTGCATGTGGTGAGGCCCTAGTTTTTTCAAATAGCCAAGTTGTACGACAATTCTGAAACATTTTCTAGCAACTGTTCTTGTTTGTCATTGCTACAAAAAACGCAATTTCTCCTCCGTGTAACTTTCGAATACTTTTATTGCGGTCGTTGAATCTCAGTTTGGCGCAGATAGCGCACTTTTATGATAGTTTGTTGAAAACTATCAATTCCTAGTCCTACTGGGCAGTTGTAAATCCCTGGGACTGAAGGAAGAACACTGTTCATTTTGTCTTACGGTTCTTCCACCAGACCGCATTTCACAGGTATTCGCTAGAAACATTTCGGTTTCTAATCCTAGTTGGCTGTAGGAAATTAGAGGGATTTAAGAAAATAGCTGTGATTGCCGTTTTATAAGAGACTTTCAAAAACTCTTCCATACCTTCTTAAATTTTTATCTTCTGAACATAGAGCGAAATTGCAGGTGGTAAGCGAGCAAAGAGGGGAGGTAGAGGTAGAGGGTAAAGAGAGAAGGTGTCCTTCCAGTGCTGGGGGACAACATGCATGCCAGCGGATTTGTTGGTTGCGGACCGCAGGCCTGTCATCGCTGGGTCAGGGCCCTGTGAATCTCAGTAACGAACAGCGTCGCCAATCTGTTCTTCAGTTTGGGTTAATTTCAACCTGCATCCGCAGTCTTACCTCCTCGTCCTCCCAGTCACGGACACACATGTCATCATCATCATTGTCATGTGAGTCATGTGGGTTTTGGGGTCATGCTGCGGTCCAGGACAAGAATAGTCAATGTCCAGTGAAACTAAAATGGTGGTTGAAAGACTCCTTTTTCCGGCACTTTTTAATCGGGGGTCATGCAGGTTTGGGGTCATGCTGTGGCCCCGGGGCAGGGATAGTCTATGTCAGTGAAACTAAAAAAGGTGGTTGAAAGAATCTTTTTCCGGGACTTTTTAATCTGGGGTCATGCAGGTTTTGGGGGTCATGCTGTGGCCCAGGACAGGGATAGTCTTTATCCAGTGAAAACTAAAATGGTGGTTGAAAGACTCCTTTTTCCGGCACTTTTTAATCTGGGGTTCATGGGGGTTTGGGGCTCATGCTGTGGCCCAGGACAGGGATAGTCAATATCCAGTGAAACTAAAAAGGTGGTTGAAAGACTCCTTTTTCCGGCACTTTTTTTAAACTGGGCTAATGCGGTTTGGTTTCTCATGCTGTGGCCCAGGAAAAGGGATAGTCAATGTCCGTGAAACTAAAATGGTGGTTGAAAGACTCCTTTTCCCGGCACTTTTTAATCTGGGGTCATGCAGGTTTGGGGCTCATGCTGTGGCCCAGGACAGGGATAGTCTATATCCAGTGAAACTAAAATGGTGGTTGAAAGACTCCTTTTTTCCGGCACATTTTAATCTGGGGTCATGAAGGTTTGGGGCTCATGCTGTGGCCCAGGACGGGATAGTCTATATCCAGTGAAACTAAAATGGTGGTTGAAAGACTCCTTTTTCCGGCACTTTTAACATGGGGGTCATACAGGTTTGAGGCTCATGCTGTGGCCCAGGACAGGGATAGTATATATCCAGTGAAACTAAAATGGTGGTTGAAAGACTCCTTTTTCCGGCACTTTTTAATCTGGGGGTCATGCAGGTTTGGGGCTCATGCTGCGTTCCAGGACAGGGATATTAAATGTCCAGTTAAAAGAAAAATGATGGTCAAATCATACTGCCTTCAGGCACTTTTTAATTTGTGGGTCATGCAGGTTTAAGGGTCAGGCTGTGGTACAAGATAGGGATAGTGAATGGTCTGTGACTTTTTTTCTGTGACTTTTATAACCTAATTGTGTTGCCTAAGATGTAGCACGTATCCAGTTTACTGTTGTGGATGTTAATTCCAGCTTCTCCAGCCCTGTTTGGGTTTAAGAATGAAGGTGTTGTCCTCTCCCATAGACTTTAATGGTCATCACCGATAATCTCTTATCGACTATCGGAAATCGTCTTGATAATTGCTGATATCGACTATCGACCCGATGACGATAGTCGATGTAATCGCTCATCACTAGTCTCCACCACAGTCTCCCCTCAGGGACAGTAAAAGATTCCAGCAATGCAAGCTCTAGGTCCTGACTGGGCCAGAGAAAGGATATTGGCAATGCGGGCTGCAGATTCAAGCTTGGTCCAGTAATAAACAGTTCATAGTTCTCTTCAGCCGTTCTTCCATACTTCATAATTCTTCACGTTTAAACTTTAAGGAGGTATTCCCATTTGGCTTTTTCTATAGGCTGTCCTGAGTCTGAGCAGGCTGCAGGGAATTGATAGCTGGTCATGCATCCTTTCTCCATTGACTTGTATGGCAGTTCTGAATAAAGCTGAATGTTTTTGCCTTCAACTTGCAGAGCACTTTCTGGACAGTGGCATACTTAGGAAGCCCTCTCAGGAGCAGTAACCCCAGCCCCTGCCCACCCTTATGGTGCAGATGTCAAACCTGCTAAATGTACTTTTCATCATTTTTCACGACTTTGTGTTTTCTTCATTGTGTTCATTGGCGGCATCCCAAGGCGGGTTTTTGCAACATCTCTTTAATGTATTTTCCTCATTTAATGCCGGTTTTAACAACCTGTCACCCTGTGCTATTTGTAGTTTTTGCTCTTTTTAAAGACAAGGATTCACTCTCAGATATGACACATCCAACAGAAATGTAATTGGGTCTCAAAAAAATTCTAACCTTAAAAAACACATTGCCAATGATTTATAAGAACACTCATCATGAAATCATCAATGTTGTTTGAACTTATTTTAAAAGTAAATTGTCACTTAATTTTTATACTTAAGGGATTCCCTGAAATTGTTGCGTCACCAGAAACGAGATTGACGCATTTTTCATCTAAAAAGAAATCAGTTACATTTATCTGGTGGGTTATGAAAAATACATAATGGAGTAACATAACAAGAGATTATTCTACCAATATGAATAATTTAAAAGAACGCTTTGGGTAACATTAACACAATATACCCAATGGATGATGACTAATAAAGATCATTAAAAAACATGAAAGATAAAAATGACTTTGTCATATATTATCCCCTTAGGTCCTGCTCAAAATGTTCATTATACTACATCATAACTAGCAGAAATAGTGTCGGTCAGCTCACTGGGTCCGAATCATATACTGGTGGAGGATGCACAGAGCAAGTGAAGCCAGGTCCTTAAATCAGTATTGAAGATAAAAAGAGAACCAGCGCCAATTTAATGAGCAAGATAAAAACACTTGACCTTTATTGTTGTTTCATTCAAATCCACTTGGCATGGTCCACAAATTTCAAAATTCATAGTACACATTAAGGGCCACATGTATGAACCTGTTTAGGTCTAAAACTCACTTTTTTGCCCATAGGTTAAACAGAGACCTAAAACACAAAATTTGCATAATGTATACTGTATAACCTAACACTACCCCCACTCTATGTGTTGTCATGGTGATTCCCGCCATTAGCTCTGAGTGACTGAAATTGGTTACAGTTCTGTAAGGCTGCATGACTATATACTTTTTTTGCAGACACATACATGAGCTGTTAGCTGAATACAAGGGTCAAGTAGAGGTCAAAAAACATTATAGAAAACACTTTTCATACTACTTATAGTGCAATTATTATAGATTTTCGTGTAATTATCAGTAAACATTATTAAGTCTTTATTAGTGTATTGTACCACCAATTCATGTACACTACATTAGTTAGTCTATGGATGAGACCAAATGAGAGGCAGAAGTTCCATGTGCTGAGGGGACCTAAAAACTAGGCCACAAGCATGGTGCTGTTCCCAAAGAAAAAGGCCTCAGAATGTAGGTGCTTTAGGACGGCCTACTAAAAGAGATGCAACAGTGGAGATATGAGATATCAGTGGAGTAATGGCAATAACCTTTAGCCCAGCTCTTAGGAAACTGAAGATCCATAGCGGCAAAAGAGAGGAAACACACATGATGATGAAGCGAGTTGCAGAATAGTAGGTACCGCGTACCTGTGTATGTCTTTCAATATCATAGTGCAATCCATGGAAAGCTTCATTGAACTCCATATATATAGAAGGAAATAAGGAAGCATTGCATTAGTGATGAATATCTATGTACCACTTACAACTTTAGTCCCAATTCAGGACCATCTTGACCACTGGCAGACTAGGGCAGGTTGGTCCAGGGCCCTTGTAAGCAGAAGGGCCCAAGGTGGGCATTAGAATGTCCCTGGAAATCAGGGCAAATGCAATGATCCCTGAGATAAGGCACGTGCTTTTTTTTAAACTGTTTGTGTATGTTCTCCAGGAAGCACACAAACAGCTAAAAACCATGGGGAGGCAGGTATCCAGATCAGCTCACACCCTATTACTTAGTCTCTTTAAGCCACAGGGTGCATTTCAGGCCACAGGCCTACAAGTAAGGTCATGGTACATCCTGAGCAGGCCTCACTAGAAGGCGATTCCTGCTGTTTGTTTGGGGGAACTAGAAATAGGGTTGGTTAGGCAAGATTGGTAGGATTGCCTTTTGTGATGTGATGTGCAATGGTAGGGGCCCAGTACATAACATTGCCCCCTGGTTCCATAATAATGTTACGATAGTCCTGACAAATGGAGTGTTATAGTAGTGCACACATAAACTGTAACACCTTAGTGAAGAGCCATATAAGGAGCTCCATGGATAGGACTGCTGCGCTTTTAAATAAGCCCTAGGAGTCCCACAACTGTGTTCACATTTAACTCTTTATTCAAACGTTTAGGAAACACACTAGGCTTCACAATAGTGACACATGGTTATCAGATGATGGAAATCTACAAGCCACTTTACCTCAGAAAAATGCGTTTCATGCAACCTTTATGTAAAACAATCCCCATTATTCCAAATATCCTATATGTTAACAACATGCATTTCAAAATCTTGCCACGCTCCTTTTGTGTTGACTAAAAAAATTGACACCAGCGCACCACTATTTTCTAAGGAGACATATCCAGAACTCATACAGTAAAATAAGCTTCATTATTGTCCAGCATAACCCGAACTTGGAAACGTCGACAGCTGTGTACAGTCAATGCAACAACGACATACGCTTTAAAAATGTCAACATTCAGATCAGGAAGGTTTATTTTCCAACAGAATATTTCTGAATAAATCTTGATATGACCTTTCCTATATTAAAAAAATGAAAAAATTTTTATGCTTGTTTAAATTCATTTTATATAGCACAAGCTGAGTAAGATGAGGAGACTAATACTAAGCTCTGTCCACCATGTGTGTCACACAGTAATATCGATCTCTCAACCTTACACATTCCCATACTATTGAGTTTGATATGGTCTTCTATCGCACTAAAAAACAAAACCCTATTTTATAGAATCGAACCCACCCCGCTACAAGTGGAGTAAGGGAACAATACCATGTAAGCTTATGTTTAACATACAGTTAAATTAAAAATTCTGTAATATCGTGTCACAAGATGGAAACATAATCACCGCTGGAGGACACCCAGATTAATAAAGTTACTTCTTAGATGACCAGTAAAAACTAGCTTTAATACAGGATGGTATTTGCCTCCAATAAAACCTATGGGCCTATTCAATAATTTAGCCACACTACTGAGGGTACCATAAGTGTTTTAAATAAATATGTAACACAGTAGTCTCCTGAGATGAAACTTTGTAAAACTTCCCTAAAGGTAGTTTGCGGAACCCATCATTGTTATCCATGCCTTTGATAACACACCACATGTTACACAGAGCCTGCTCTATTACAGCCAGCTTGTCAGGATCCACTACATCCTGTTCAGAAATGTGAATGTTTGCGATAACCCAGAGAGAGCAGAGAGAGCTGGGGTGGTGATTAAACTTAAGTCCATTGTGCCCCTTTACTCCTAACCCTCCCTTTACTTCCCTGAGTACACATAATCGAAGTAGAGGAAAACGCTGTACAGATATGAATGGGGAGTTCTACACCTCAGATGATCCCTGGGACACACGCTTTCTTGGGCTACATGTTTATGCTCCCTTCACCCCGCCTGTAGATGTTGTGTGGAATGTGTCCATGGTGTCATCAGTGGATAATAAATCAAGCAGTAAGAGGGTGGAGGTGAAAACAAGAGCACACTTTTTTACTTCAACGTTTATTAAACCTGGTAGAGCAATATATCAGTAAATACATTATCTTCCTCTCGGAGGTCAGCAGTAAGGATGGCTGACACCACTTCATTGGACAACACTGAATGAGTACAATGACTTCTGCATAGCTAATATCCGTAACCCCATTGTGACCAGGGGACCACATAGTGACAAAATGTATGGGTTAGCTGAATGCAATACTAAACCCCAACACCTCTGAAGAGGAAGATTCTTTAACCCACTCTTCAGAATTTTTCCACCCTTGTATAACTATATAACCTAGTAGTTTGCAGGACTCCCACCTCCAGTGATGAGAATCAATTATTTGCTTGTTCTCCTCTAACCACAGGTCCATATGCCGATCCTTTATGTTGACATCCGCTTATCCACCCAACCATACACTATCTACGATATCATACCCCAACTCACCTTCGCTGCCTCCAACTTCGCTTCTGGCATGAGACCTCTCCACCCCTTTTACCAATCAGGACTAGGACTCTTGAAACACGTGGAATTGAGCTGGCATTAGAAGCTTAACCCCTTGCTGTACACAGGACCTGACACAACACTTTCTAAAGATACACACACATTTATACATGTAACATATACATAACATATACTGTGGGGAAAAAAAACAGTCTGTCAGCCACCAATTGTACAAAGTTCTCCCACTTAAAAAGATGTGATTGCCTGTAATTGACAATCATAGTAGCCTCAACTAAAAAAGAACAAAATGAGAAAAAAAATCCCACAATCACAATTGCATTCTGATTCTTGGGAAAGAATTTATTTGCAAATTATGGTGGAAAATAAGTATTTGGTCATAAAAGTACATCTCAATACTTTGTATATATCCTTTGTTGGCAATGACGAGAGTCAAATTTTTTTCCCTGTTAAGTCTTCACAATGTTGCACCTCACACAGTTGCTCCAATTTTGCCCATTCCTCCATGCAAACCTCCTCTTAAGCAGACAAAGTTTTGGAGCACTCCGCTGGCAACATGGACTTTCAACTCCCTCCGAAAGTTTTTAATTGTTGAGATCGGGAGACTGGCTAGCCACTCCAGGACCTTGTAATCTCTTACGAAGCCACTCCTTCGATTTTCCTGGCAGTAATGCTATGTATCCATTGTTATAGCAGAAAGACCCATGCCATGTACAAATCTTCAATGCCCTTGCTGATGGAAGGAGGTTTTGCAACTCAAAATCTCACGATACATGGCCCCATTCATTCTTTCAATGTACCTGGATTCAGCGTCCCTGGTTAGTGTTGAGGCGAATTTTATCGACAAGTTGAATCGCAAGGTATAATATGGAGATCATAAATTTTCCCATGATCATGCGTAATAAGGCAAGGTATAAAAGTCTGTGCATCAACTAAAGTATCGCGCCTTTTTTGGCGCTTCCTGTAATTTTGGGCGGCCAGCAAAACAGATTACAGAATTAAGCAGGTGAGATGTTGTGTGCGACGTCATGACTTGAGGGATGTTTAGGTTTCGATTGGCTGAAAAAATCACATGACCTCGTTTTCACAAAGAATCAAGAGGTTTCCTGTATCAGCCTCAGTGTCTCCTAGGGAATCAGGACCTTGCGCGCTCATGCCTGAAGGCCAAACATTCACAGACGAAATTAGTCTAACCTATCTGCACAGAGAAACCACTACTAGTACTTTGATCCTTCCATTTAGTTAGAATTAGAGATTGAGACATATTATGTAGTTAGCTAAGAATGTTAAAGCAGCATCTACCGCTGTAAATCCACACAGGCAGTAGGCGGAGCGGTGGGGTGCCCCCGCGGGCGATACACAGACATCTCTATCTATACAAGAACACGGATAAATTTCACCAAAGACTTAGATGTAGCGAGACATTGTAGTGGACATATCTTTATTATTAAACATTTGGCTATAGAGATATTTCCATGATATTGGGCAGCCCTGAACTTACTATTGGATACACATCATATTCTAGTAACCCTGCCACGTCTCTTAGTGTGCAGCAAAACTCCACTTTATACATATATCAGTATAAAACATTTCAGCAATAAGGTGTTCATTTTTCATATTTAAACCCACTTACAACCTGTGACTGTTGAATATATCCACCTTGCATTACAAATTACAATCCAGCAATCCTTGTTAGTCACAGCCGAGGTTGTTTTTATGCGCAAAAATAACCGTGTTATCGACAACGAAAGCAAAACAGTTACATGGTGTTTTGACTTTTGCACACCCAGCAATTGTGTTCATTGACGCAGCATCTTTCGGTAAATCTCAACAGCAATTCTATATTCTCACCACAGGTGATTTGAAAAGGTGCAAAAAATTCGTTATTATCCCAAAACTTAAACAGTTTACGTGTTTTTATATTTTACTTTTACACACCCAGCAAATGTTCATTGACGCAGCATCTAACTAAATCTTAAACAGCAATTCTATATTCACCACAGGAGAATTGAAAGGTAAAAAAAATATCGTTTATTTATACACACAAAACAATAACGGTTACTTGTTTTTTTGAACTTTTGGCGCACACCAGCATTGTTCATTGACGCAGCATCTACGTAAATCTTAAAACAGCAAAACTACTCTCACTCGGCCACATTATTAGTAGCAAATATACACCATGCTAGTAACGGTTGGATTGGACCTCCCTTTTGCCTTCAGACAAACCGGCCTCAATTATTCGAGGCACTATATTCAACAATGTGTTGCAATCATGCTCAATTGGTCACACCAAGGGGCCCAAAAGAGTGCGAAGAAAATATTCCCCACACCGACACCACCAACCACCTAGCCCTGAAACCTTGATACAAGGCAGGATGGGATCCATTCTTTCATGTTGTTGACGCCAACATTCTGACCTTCACCATCGAATGGTGGCACAAAATCGAGACACAGCAGATCCAGGCAACGATTTTCCCAATCATTCTACTGTCCAATTTCGGATGACGTGGGCAAATTGACAGCCTCAGTTTCCTGTTCTTAGCTGAAAGGATGGCACCCGGTGTGGTCATACTGCTGCTGTAACCCATCTGCCTCAAAGTTTCGCCGTACTTGGCGTTCAGCGAGTAAGCTCCTTCATTGCCTACCTTGGGTTGTAACGGTGTGGCTATTTGAGTCACTGTTGCCCCTTACTATCAGCTCGCGAAACCATCTGCTCATCTCCTTTGAACCTCTGCTATCAACAAGGCATTATCCGCGCCACAGGACTGCCGCTCACCACAATGTTTTATCTTTTTCGGAACCATTCTTCGAGTAAACCAAGAGATGGTTTGTGCCGTGAAAACCCAGGGATCACAGTTCCTGAAATACACTCAGACCAGCGCTTCTGGCCACCACACAACCATGCCACGTTCAAAGGCACTCAAATCACCTTTCTTCCCCCATACTGATGCTACGGATTTGAACTGCAGGAGAATGTCCTTGACCATGTCCTAATAGCCTAAATGAGCACTGACGGTTGCCGCCATGTGAATTGGCTGAATTAGAAATTAAGTGTTAACTCAGAGCAGTAGGCGACAGGTGCGTACCTAATAAAGTGGCCGGTGAGTATATATTCACCACAGTAATTGAGAAAGATCTGTGACATTTATAACCTAAGTGTGTTGCCTAAGATGTACACACGTATCCATTTGGACTGTATAGGATGTTAATTTCCAGCTTCTCCAGCCTTGTTTGGGTTAATAATGAAGGTGTTAAGTTGCTCCACCCATAGACTTTAATGTCATCCACATAATTCACGCTCACATTATCGAAAAACCTTAACACGATAGCGGCCGACTACTCGGACATATCGAGTCGATATCGTCGATAGCCAACTGCCAATCCTGCATTCAAACAACTAGACCTGGACCTTTGCAGAGAAACCCCCAAAAGCATGATGTTGCCACCACACCCATGCTTATACACTAGGTATAAGTGTTCTTTGGATGCAACTCATGTTCTCTTCACTCCTCCAAAACGAGTTAGTTTCTACCATACGTATCTACTCTGTTTCATCTGACCAATATGCAACATCTCCAAACTCGTTAATGGAGATCAACCAAAATGCTCTCCTAGCTAACTTTTCAAACGAGCCGCACAAGTAACTCTACTGGCTGTGCTTTAAGCAGGGACACGTCAGGCAACTGCAGGCTCTGAGTCCCTGGCGGCGTATTGTAAGTTATTGATGGTACGCACCTTTGTTATGATTGTGCCCCCGACTTCGCTCTGCAGGTTAATCACAGGGTCCCCCCGTAAGGTTTCTAGATTTCTGCTCACCCCATCTGTGGATCATTTTGACCCCACGGGTCGAAATCTTTGCATGGAGCCCCAGACATGTATGGAGATTAATCAGTGGTCTTTGCATGTCTTTAATTTTCTAATTAATGCCCTCACAGTTGATGCTTCATACCAAGCTGCCATGCATATTGCAGATTCAGTCACTCCAAACCTGGTGCAGCGCTACAATTATTCGTTTCTTGTGTCTTTCAACACTCTTTGGTCTTCACACACCATAGTGGAGTTTGGAGTGTGCTGTATGAGTGTTGAAAAGTTGGGTCTTTTATCCTGATAACAAGGTTCAAACAGGTGCCATTACTACAGATAATGAATGGGAGGGACAGAGGCGCCTCTAAAGAAGTTACAACGGTCTGAGTGAGAGCCAAAATCTTGCTCTTTGTTTTTAGTACCAAAATCACTATTTTCCACCATAATTTGCAATAAATTACACTTTACCAATATCAGACAATGTATTTTCAGGATTTTTATCTCATTTTGTCCTCTCATCGTTTGAGCAGTGTCGACTGGGGCCTGGGCCCACAGGAAGTTGATACTCGGGGGCCCACCATACCTGTACAAGCGAAAATAAACTGGCCTCTATCGGACATAAACACGCCCATTTTACCACATACATACAGTGTGAATAAGACAGAACTGTATTGTGTAGATACAATGTAGTCAAAAACATTAGCAGTCTAACATATCACTAACTACACACCGGACCCCAGGGCTAAGTAGCTTACACTCCATTATCCCCCACAGCCCACATACAATAACCCCCTCCACGTTTCCCTTGGTCACGGCACTCACCCACCTTCTAAAATAACACCCACAAGAAAAGTAAAAAGTCTAACTCCTTTCACGGTCAGTGGTATCCCACACATTTTACAATCAGGGACATGTGTAGCGCTGCATCAAACCAGCCACCTACAACACTGCCATATAGAGAACCACGATGAGAGGCACCTCTCAGGTATAACCTACAACACCACCAATAAGACACAATAGTGTCAGACACCAGGCTCAGGTCCACATCACATTACAGGTGAATACAGCAGAGATCCAATTTAGAAGTAGAAAATAACCCCTGAAATCAGGGGCTCGACCGGAGAACGACTATGCTGATGAGTTTCGTTCACTTCCTCACATGAACTACATTCTTTAATCATCCCTTTTCTTCTTCTCAGTCCGTTTCACACCGCCTATGAAGGCGACAATCCCGCACCACTCATCGCTGACCAATTACAACACAGAAGTATCTTCGAATCCTCAATTTTTCACAGCACCTTCTTTCTCCATTTCCCACCTCTGTACAACTGCCCAAGGGGTTGGAGGGTGGGGAGAGGACTAACTCCCCTTGAGATAGATGGCTACAACTATGTACTGACTTGCCCTCTCCAATTAAATAACCAGGTAGTATGGACAAAGACCCCTAATGGTAGTAGGCAAAATTGGCAAGGTCACAGTAACTGTGATAGTCCTCTTTAGTAGAGACCCTTGCTGGAAAATTAGTAGGTCATCTGGTGGGTACCGTAGCCATTTGGTGGTAGGACTAAAATAGCCTCAGGTAGAAATGTCAGGCACTAGTCTAGGAAAGTAATCGTCTACAGTTTAGTTGGTGACCAATCATTTTGCTAGGCTGTAGGTAGGTTTTGGTGAATCTCAATTAATTAGCTGTCTAGGTAGGTCGAGTTTCCCCATTTAGGTAAGCTGTAGGTAGTTACGTGGTCCCCTTTATATAGGCTTGCAAAGCACGTCTAAGGACCTCCTTTAGTAGTATACAGGCAGTAGGGCTCCTTGAAGTAGTTACACGGCAGTTAGGGCCTCCTGAAAGTGTGCTTTTCACATAGTTGCGGTTTGTTTGCGTTTTTGACCGGTGACTTAAAAGCACCCTTAGTATTATACAGACAGTTAGGGTCTTCGTTTAGGTAGTATACTAGGCATTAGTGGGTCTCCGTTTTAGGTATATAACGAGGCAGTTAAAGTGCCTCCTTGTAATAGTAATGACCAGGCCATTAGTGTGGTCTCCTTTAGAGTAGTAACCAGATATTAGGGCGCTCCTTTAGCTAGAGTCGCAGTAAGCTCAGCCCCCCCCCCCCTTGTTTTAGGCAAGTGTCAGGAAAGTCAGAGGCCCCTTTTGCTTAATTGTGTAACAGTCAGGGCCCCTTTAGTATTTAGATAGTCAGGTGCCCCCATTTATCTAGTCAGGGCCCCCTTAGTTTAAGACAGGGCCCCCTGTAATTAGTTCCAGGACCCCCTTTTATGAATTCAGGCCCCCCCTTAGGTAGCCAAGGAGACTCGCCCTTTATAGTCAGGGCCCCCTTAGTTAGTCAGGCCACACCTCAGGACTAGATCATAAGCCCCACTTTGGTATCAGGGCTCCTTTTAGTAGCCAGGAGGTCCCCTCTTGATATCAGGCATCCCCCTATGAGTTGTCAGGCCCCCATTGATTTAGTCGGAGGCCCCCCTTGAGTAGTCAGGGCCCCCCCTTGAAGGAACCCCTTGGGCCCCCTTGAGTCAGCCAGGGCCCCCTTTAATCAGCCAGGTACCTTTAGTTAGCCAGGGTCCCCCTTTGAATAGCACAGTTGCCGAGCCTTTAATACCTGTGGCCCCCTTTAGTACCATGGCCCCCCTTGTGGGTAGCCAGGGCCCCACTTTAGTAGCCATGCCCCCTTGAAGATAGGTCAGAGTCCCCCTTTAGTAGCCAGGGCCCCTTGAGAACCAGGGGTCCCCTTAAAGCCAGGGCCCCCCTTTAGTAGTCAGACCCCTTAGTTTATCATACCCCCTTTATAAGTCAGGTGCCCCCCTTAGGTAGCCATAAACCCACCCCCTTTAGTATCAACGGCCCCATTAGTTAAGATCATGGCCACCTTTATGAAGCCGAGGGCCTCCCTGTATATAGCCTAGGGCCCCCCTTTAGTCAGTCAGAGGGCCCCCCTTTAGTTTTCATAGGAGCCCCCCTAAAGTATCCCTGGAACCCTCTTAGTATTGTCAAGGCCCCCCTTGAGTAGTCAGACCCTTTGAGTAGCCAGGAGGCCCCCTTTAATACCATAACGCCCCCCTATAATAGCCAGGTCCCCCCGTTTTTAGTAGACAGGCCCCCTCATTGTAGCCAGGGCCCCCTTGAGTACCAGGGCCCCATAGAGGTAGTCCAGCGGCCTCCCTTGAATTTGCAAGGGGCCACCCTTTAGACTAAGCCAGGGGCCCCCTTAATATCCCAGGCCACCCTTTAATATCAAGGGCCTCCCCCTTTTAACATAGCCAGTGCGCCCCCCTTTATTAGCCAGGCGCCTCCTTGTGGGTACGTCAGAGCCCACCTATAAGTAGCCAGGGGCCTCCCTTTAATAGCCCTGGGACTCCCTTTTTAACTAGCCAGGACCTCTCTTTAGTAGCCAGATGCCCCCCTTCTGAGTAGCCATGGCCCTCTTATAAAAAAAACAAACAAAGCCACTCACATGAATCCCCCGCTCCCTGCCGCTCCAGGTCCGCACACCGAGCCTAACCCTTCAGCCTGCCATGGTTGAGAATCAGATGCAAGCTGCAGCGCTAGCGTCGCTGTGCACCGCTGACACCTCCGATATCCGCCAGGCCCCGGCAAGTATCGGGGACATAAGACCCCGGCTACCGGGCTTCGTTCTCATCTGGCGCTCGGGACGCAGGTCCCGGGCGCTCAAGGAACCGAATGCGGGATACGGCCCCCGGAAGCGTGGAACACCCTCCGTGGCCCACAGCGGCTCGGGGGGGGCCATTACGCGGGGATTCCCCGATCCCCCCGTGCAGGCCCAGTAGTTGAGTCTACCTATGATGTCCAATTACACAGGCCGCTTTCATCTTTTTAAGTGGGAGAACTTGCACAATTTGGAGGCTGACTTAAAGACCTTTTTCCCACTGGTAAATATATGGAGAATGCCCTTTCTGCCACTAAAAACATCAGTATGTAAATTGCACATAGTAGCTGCTGGGTGCCCCAATTAACTTTATTTGCACTAGGGCCACAAGAACTTGAAGTTATGCTGCTAGGAATGGCTGAACCAGGATTTGTCTATTATAGTCTATGGGAGCGGCAATGTCGGTTATTTCAGATGATTTCTAAAACCGCAACCCGACCAATAACCCTTGCCATGGGGACAAGCCCTTACAGGACTCATATAACAGCATAGTACAGTGCCCAAAGAACAATGTCAATAAATTTCCACACATCATATCGATATACAAAGCACAATCTTTACCCAGGCTACCACCCAAAGTCACCAGAAAGTTAATCCAACACGTTAGTTAGTATAAAGAGGCGGCTCTTGTTTAACTTGGGACATTTGCTCATTTTATAATTCATATCCCTCTTCTATAATCCTTTACAGTGGTGCTTCCACATGAGCATTACACTTTTGGTGCATTTTTTTTGTGCAGAAATTACAGAGCATTTAACTGCTAGTGGCCTTTTCTAGCACCAAAAAAACCATTTTAAAAACTGCTCAGAAACACACAAAAACATTCCTGGGCCACATGTATGAATCCCCCGCCTGGTTGGGCCGCACCTTTCCACAGTTTTCACCGCGGACTCTGCGCCAGATTTATGTCGGCGCCGGGGCGTGCTCATGCAAACAAATGTAAAGTCCCGCGTCCAGCCCACGCCTCGCCTAGTAGTGTATGCGCATTGCGGGTCCGAGGCGCAGTGCGGAATCTGCGCGCCTAGGATTCGCCGCGCAGGTAGGCACTCATAATGCGGGGAGAAAGTGCACAGGGCCTGCGCCAAAAACAGATTCCGATGCGAGACATGCTTGGAACAGCGAGAAATCATTCCACATGTCGGTGCGGAGTATGAATCAGAAAAATCGCCTTTATAAATGCGGAAAACATTCTTCAGAAAGAGCTGAAACCATCAAAAATAAAAAAATACATAAAACAAAAATCACTTCCAAATAACCTAGATTCAAGCATTAGGATAATAGGAAATTGCCGAGAAAATACAGTAATTCAAAATCCTGAAAGCTATTTCTGATTGTCGGTCATAAACCGGCCAATCAGAATAGGAGCGACAGTGAACCATAAAACTATGGGGAAATTAAGACCATCAGAATCCACTCCGAGGATATTCAAAATACAGAAAAAAATGCTGATAAGAGCTGATTGGTTAAGCTACCGGGGACTTGGCTAGTCCCAGCCAATCAGAATAGGAGCGACAGAGACCCATTCTAGCCTATGGATAAGAGTTTAGACCAATCAGAATCCATGGCGGGACAGTTCAAAACTAACTGTAAGTAAAATGCTGCGAAAAAAGGTGATTTGCTGAGCTAGCGGGGGCTCGGCAAGCTCAGCCAATCAGCATAGGAGCGACCAGAGACCATTAAAACCTAAGGAAGAATTATTGACCAATCAGAATCAGGAGCCGACAAAGAGCCAATCTATCCTATGGAAGAAAGATTAGACCAATCAGAATCCACGAGCGGGATAATCAAAATACAGTAAAAAGACCGAAAGAGCTGATTTGCTGAATCTACGCGGGGCTTTTGTGGCTATCCAGGCAATCAGATGCGCGAGTCTACTTCTCCCAGTAATAGACTATGGAGAGATGGGCGCCAATGCATGTCTCCGGCGCTCAGCGCCGTGCGGCCAAGGAGTATGAATCAAAAAATAGAATATTTATATAAAATGTAAACACATTATCAACAAAGAGCCGAACCCTCTAATAAACCTAAATCAAATTAAAATTCCCGAACAAACGAATTTGTCGTCCGAGACCTTTGTCGCTACATAAGGATTGCAATGAGAGAAATTGCCAGGAAATACACTGAATTCAAAAACGTGTAAGCAATTCTCAATGGTCGGTCCGAAGCCAGCCCAATCAGAATAGACGCGACAAAGACACCATTATATCCTATGCGAGAATTTTGGACCAATCAGAATAGAAGCGACAGTGGCCAATTCAAACCTATGAAGTGAGTATTAACCAATCAGAATACACAGGAGCGACAAAGACCCCATTATATCCTATGGAGAAGTTGGACCAATCCAGAAAAAAAAGGCGACACAACTTCAAAATACAGTAAAAGACAGAAAAAGACAGCAGAATGGCTTGAGCATGAGGGGCTTTGGCTATCCCAGCCAATCAGAGAGCGCGAGCTACTTCTCGCCTATCTATAGTCTATGGAGAATGGGCTGCACCTGCAATCCTCGGCGCCAGCCGCCGTGCGGTCAATGAAGTATTAATAAAAAATTTCTTTTTAATAAAATGTAAAACATTATCAATAAAGAGCCAAAACCCATCTTAACAAATAAAGCAGTTAAAATTCCTGAACAAACAATTGTCGCGCATGATCACCGTGCGCTACATAAGTGAATTGCAATATAGAAATTGCCAGGAAAATAAAGTAAGTTCAAATTGTTTAAGCTATTCTCATTGTAGGCATGAAACCACAGCCAATCAGAATAAGCGAGCGACAATGTCCCAATATACACCTAATGGATGAAAAATTGGACCAATCCAGAAATAAGGGGGGAAACAAAAGCAACAATGTCCCATTATATCCTAGTGGTGAAAATTGACGAAATCATATTCAAAGCGGGACAGTTCAAAATACAGTAAAAAATGCAGAAACGAGCTGATTGGTTGAAGCGACGGGCTCGTCCATCTAAGCCAATCCAGAGCGCGTGAGCTACTTTCATCATAAGAACGTTTCCAAAGGTTAAAGAAATTCTGAGCGCGCTCTGTGATGGCTAAGATAAAAGAGGCTCCGTTCATTGGACCAATGGGAGAGCGAGGGTCTACGCTCCTAGGGTTTTCTAATGCAATCTGAAATCAAACTGCTAACATGGCTGACAATCAAATTATTAACACTACAGTAAGTGGTCACCCCCAATGTATATAAAAAACAATATAATATGCGTAGTAACGAAAAAAAAAATATTAATTCAATAAAATCAATGTTTATTTCTTTATTTTCGTATCCAATAGATCAACTGATGGGTGCAAGGCTTTCAAGCCAATTACATCTGATTTAAATGTAAGTTAGCGGAGCTGTATTTCTTTAAATAGAAGCAACCTTATTCAGAGAGAGCTGTATTTGTCGTGAGATGAAACTTCTAGTGAGAGAGAAAAACTCACATGTTATCAAGATACACTGCTAGCTGATTGAGTGAGTCAGTAATATTTTATTTAAATACACAGCTACTTGCTCTGCAGACCTGACAGGATAGTACATCGCTTGTATCTGATCGTAATTTTAGTGGGTTAAAGTTGTGTCCAGCGTCGTGGCTTATTCTGTAAGATGCAGGAGCTTCAGAGGATTTATTTTCAGCCTGTGCTACCAGAGGTGAGTCCATTGTATTCATAAACAAGTTTTAGCCCCACCAACCTGTTGTTAGCCCCCCACACCTATTGCTTACTGACAGGTTTTCACCTAACCAGAATAAGGTTAGAATAACCCTTTAACCATTCTTTGTTAGGAGGACTTTAGAGTAATTGTCTTGTTGCCTGCTTCTCGTTCTCTTGAGATTCAGCTCACAAACAAATGTACTGTCATTTTCTTTAAAAATTTGCTGGTATAATTAAGAATCCATTGTTCTATATATGGTGGAAAGCTGTCCTGTCCTAGATGAAGCCAAACATGCCCAAATCAAAAAACGACTAGCACTTTCATGTTTCACAGATCGTATGAGGTCTTATTGCTGGAAAACACTGTATATCATTCTCCAAAGATAATGCTTTTCATTTAAACAGAAAACCCAATGATCCAAAAAAACATTGTTCTAATAGCCTTCTGGCTTGTCCAGGTTATCTTTAGCAAACAGCAGACAGGCAACAATGTTCTATTTGGAGAGCAGCAACTTTCTCCTTGCAATTCTGCCATGTACACCACTGTTGTTCAGTGTCCTATTGCTGGTGGACTCATAAAAATTAACAGTAAGAAAGGCCTTTAGTTACTGAGGTTACCTTGGGTTCCTTTGTGACTTCTGGAACTATTATATACAATACAGAAAATAAGTATTTGATACACTGGTGATTTTGCAAGGTTTCCCACATACAAAGAATGGAGAGATATGTAATTTTTATCGTAGGTCCACTTCAACTGTGAGAGACAGAATCTAAAAAAATCCAGAAAATCATAATGTATGGTTTTTAAATAATTATTTGTATTTTATTGCATGAAATAAGTATTTAATACAAAGAAAAATAGGACATAATATTAGGAACAGAAACCTTTGCTTGCAATTACAGAAGTCAGATGTTTCCTGTAGTTCTTTACCAAGTTTGCACACACTGCAGCAGGGATTTTGGCCCGCTCCTCCATACAGTTCTCCTCCAGATCTTTCAGGATTTGGGGCTGTAAATGGACTACATTGAGTTTTAGCTCCCTCCAAAGATTTTTGATTGGGTTCAGGTCTAGAGACCGGCTAGACCACTCCAGGACATTGAAATGCTTCTCATGGAGCCACTTGTTGCGCTGGCTGTGTGTTTTGAGTCATTGTCCTCCACCTGAAAAACATCTCTCGCATCCGCTCATTCCTCAACTATGACACTACAAAAATGCTGGTCCATGCACTTGTCATCTCCCGCCTAGACTACTGCAACATCATTCTCTGTGGCGTCCCAGCTAGCACCCTCGCTCCTCTCCAATCCATCCTTAACTCTGTTGCCCGTCTTATCCACCTCTCTCCTCGCTACTCCCCTGCCTCTCCCCTCTGCCAATCCCTTCACTGGCTTCCCATTGCCCAGCGAATTTATTTCAAGCTACTAACCATGACTAACAAGGCTCCAAGACTTCTCCCGTGCTTCACCCACACTCTGGAACTCACTGCCCCAACACATCAGACTCTCCTCCACTTTCACCAGCTTCAAAAGCAATCTGAAAACCCATTTCTTCAGGCTTGCCTATAACCTACACTAACCTTGCTGTCACTACTTCCTCCACAAACATGTCTGCCCCTCGCTTCCTGTCTCTTTCCCCTTCCTTGTAGATTGTAAGCCCTCGCGGGTAGGGTCCTCTCTCCCTCTGTCGTGCCAATTGTCATTAATCACTTATCATTGTACTTGTTTGACTTATGTTATGTATGTAACTCCTTCGAAGGTACAGCGCCCTGAACTCAATGGCGCTTTAAAATAAATGATAATAATATAATAATAATTGTCATGCTGAAAGACCCAGCCATGACCCATCTTCAATGCTCTTGCTGAGGGAAGGAGGCTGTT
>JAODAL010038957.1:0-38578 GCA_025379985.1 Phyllomedusa bahiana | reverse complement strand
GCTCTGCTACATTGAAAATTAATTTCTACTACATCTGTTAAATTCAGCTCTGCCACATCTGATAAATTCAGCTCTGCTTCTTCTGACAAAATTCAACTCTGCCACATCTGACAAATTCAGCTCTGCCACATCTGACAAATTCAGCTCTGCCACATCTGACAAATTCAGCTCTGCCACATCTGACAAATTCAGCTCTGCAACATCTGACAAATTTCAGCTCTGCTACATCTATATGTGTAATAAGATATTTGTCAGGAACATGCAATGGTGGGAAATAAAGTCAGCAAGAAAGTTAATCAATTAGAGTGGGAAGAGGTAGTAAAAGGAAGAGGAGGGTGAGAATGAGTGACATGAAATCCTCACTTGCGCTGTTGTTCTCTGCAGTCCGCTCCTTAGGCTCAGCACTCTCTGATCTGTCACAGGTTCTGCAAAGACAGACTGACACAAAGCAAAATATATCATATCAGAGTGCTGAGGGCAGCCTTAACCCCTCTCCTACCTCTCCGAAGCTTTACAGTATTTCTGACAGATCTGCCTATTATCTACATAAACCTTCACTTATCCCCTCTCCGGACAGTGATGTGCACAGCGCATTAACCTCACTTTTGCTGAACTTCATTCTGCAATGGCCACTTCTCTTCTATTACAACATCCCAAGACTTTAATACAGATCGATTGTTCTGCCATGCAAAGGAAGATCAGAGGTAAAAGTGTGCTGCCCAACTTCACCATAATACTTCCAAAATCTACTACCCAGCAGGACCTACACACACTGCCTTCAACTGGCACCTGGTAGCTGAGGGTTAAACCACTGTCCTGCCCCATCAGCGTTTCCAGATAAATGATTATAGTCAATGGCTCGATCGATCAATAGCTATATTATCAGCAGAGAGTGTCTAGGGACACGTAATATACTTTAATACACATATATCCTGAAACTTACATATATACTAATGATAGACCATAGATTAATAGATATATTATTAGATTAATAGGTAGATTAATAGATACGTTATTAGATAAATAATAGATATATTAATAGATAAACTTGGAGATACATAGATAAAAGATTGATGATTAGACAGATAAATTAATAGATTAAAAAAAAAAGATAGATGATATGGATAGATAGTAGATATATAGATAAAAAATAAATAGTAGATAGATTAACAGATAGATAATATATAGATGGTAGATAGACATTAGACAGATAATAGATTAAATAGATCATAGACAGATAGATTGTAAATAGATAAAATATTGATAATTTGATAGATAAATATTAATAGATATTAATAGATAGATGGTAGATATATAGATAGTAGATAGATACTATATATAGTAGATGGATTAATAGATAAAAAGATAGATAATAGATGATAGATAAAAAATAAAGATAGATAGATAAGAGATATTGTAGAAAGATTGATAGATAGAAAATAGAAACAGATAAAAATAATTGAATAGATAGTAGATAGATGATAGATAGTAGAATAGACAGTAGATAGATAAAAGATTGATGATTAGATATATGGTAAATATATAGATAGCGGATAGATAAAAGATATATAGTAGATAGATTAATAGCTGGATAACAGATGATAGATACATAGATGAAAATAAAGATAATAGGTTAATAGATAGATATTCGATAGACGATAGATAGCAAGTTAAAAGATTGATGATTTGATAGATATCAATAGATAGATAGTAGATAGATAAAAAGATATATAGATCTGGAGATAGATATTAGATAGATGAAATATATTTAGTAAATAGATTAATAGAAATATGTATATCACAAGGCATTATGGGAAAGGAGCTGAGAAGCTCAAGCACCCTCTATTGAATGTAACAAATCCTCAATTCGCTTTTGACCCACTGGATCTTGAGAAAGCAAAAGGGATATTTAGCCAAGCCAGTATCTCTCATCTGCAGACAACGCTGTTTCAGGATGTTTGTCCCTCATCAGTGCAGAGCAGAGCGATACTGACTGGCTGTGTGGGAGGTAATGAGTGGCTCAGAAAAGGGAACATCTCTCCTTGAGGTGAGGAGAGCACCAAATAGTAGAGGGCAAAAAGGCAATTCAAACTCTACACCCCATTTGGTGCTCTTCTCGCCTCAAGGAGAGATGTTCCCCTTTTAGAAATATGTATAGACAGATAATAGATATATGATAAATACATAGATAAAAAGATATCTAATAGATAGATGATAGATAGTACATGTATATGTATGTAGGTAGATAGATAGATAGATAGATAGATAGATAGATAGATAGATAGATAGATAGATATGAGCTGAGAAGACATTGAATAGTGTAAGCTGCTGCTCAGCTCTGGGACGCCATCTTGGCCCGTCCTGGGGATTCCCGCTTGGCTTTAGGATCGCCGTCCTTGGTAGAACAGTATTGGCTAAAAGATCTTCTGACACAGGGATTATTTCAGACTGGCCTCAACCAGTTTTATTGAGGCACTGTTCACAGAAAACAAAAACATAAAATAAAATCCTTGGCCGTCTGGCCACTTACTCACATCCAGAGACCCTCTCTGTCCAGAGGTCTGTGCCTATCGCCCAGTACCTCAAAGTCACAGTGTCCTCACTGTACTCCAGGCTTCCCTATAGCCTCTGGGGGCCAGAGCTCTCCTCCAGCTCTTCTGTTGCTCCATTCTCAGGTGGAAGACCACGCCCCCTGATCACATGGAGTACCAGGCTTTTATAGGCCTCCAGAGATGTCCAATATCTGGGCTGGAACCCAGGGACCTGGAATGCTGGGACAGCCACCCACCCGACGCTATAGCTGTCCCGGAAGAGCCGCCCCATACCTAGCTGCCTTGCAGCTATTCTAGCCGCTCCCGTAAGTGACCTAATATAACACTGACACAAATAGTGGCTTTTCCCCCACCCCAGCCCAGTCCTCGGTGGCACAAACTGCAGAGGTCTCCCGGCCGTAGACCCTCTAGTGGCAGGATCATGCGACTACCAGCAGTCGCTCTGCCACAATAGATAGACAGATAGTTTTGTATCTACAATGGCAGTATTTACCTGGATGTTTTGGGCGACATGTATGAACGGGGCTGCGCCAGAATTCTGGCCTCAAAAAGCTGTAGTAGGCCAGTTCTATAGATGTATGAACAGGCATACTCCAAACTTTGGCGCAAAGTTTTGGGGCGTTCTGGTGTTGTTGCACCACATTAGAAGAGGTAGACACATTTATGATTCTTTGGGCTTGTCCCCACGGCAAGGGTTTGCAGTCGGTTTTTCAAAACCGAAAACCGTCTGTAAACCGGCTAACAAACGTTTTAATGGACCGCCATGGAAAACCCGCGCAGCGGTCCCCACTCCAAGGGTTTTCCGCCCAGCGGTTTTTCAGACCGCCGGCGGTCCACATAACATAGGACATGTTCATTCTTCCGCCCGGTTTTCGGAGGGAATATTAACATGTCTATGTGAATGGGGAGGGCTTTTCTCCGCTAACCGCCATCCCTCTGCGGCTGTGTTCACGGCCCGAAAACAGTACAAATACCGGTCGGATAAATCGACCGGTATTTGTCCTGTGCCGTGGCACAGAACAGTTGGAACAGCCAGACCAGGTTAAAGGTGGTGCCTGAACCAGACTTGTCGTATTGGCACTAGACTGCGCCTGTATTTGTAAACTGCAAAAGAACAGGCTCATACATTCTGGTGCAGTCTATATTACCTTAAAGTGATTTAGAACTGGTCTATCAGCGCCAGAATTCATACATGTCGCTTTATGTTCATAAACAGAGGAGTGTATTAGATGTTTTTGAGCATCAATAGTAGCAGAGTAGTTAGCAGGCAAGAAGGAGGCTATCAGACGACAGGAACAAGGGACTCAAACCAGTTGCTATCAGTGGCTGTAACAATAAAGCAACGGCCACACTTTGACACACTTAAAATCCCTAGACACCATTGAATAAGAAACCAACTACTGGTCACCATTGATGAGATGTGGGACACACGCCACTAGACACCAGAGATGGGACAAAGTACAATTGGACAATAGGACCTGATACATCAAACTCAGAGAAGGACAATCTATATATAATCTATAAGCCTTCTGCTCTCTGCTTGTATCCAATGGTTAAACCAACTGTGTAGGTCAAGTATTTAAGTTTATACTTGCATAGTTACATAGTTACATAGTTAGTACGGTTGAAAGAAGACACGTGTCCATCAAGTTCAACCAAGGGTGGGGAAAATGTGGGTGATAGGAGAGAGACAAGGACATTATGCCCAGCCTCCCCACTGGTTAATTACCTTGAAACCCACAAGGCAAGAACCAATCTGCTCCAGTGGAGACCGTATCTCTGACCCCAGAGCCTCCACCAGCCAGATCCAGAATTTTACATGGCTACCTACGCATTAATATTCTTCCGTTCCAGGTAGGTATCTAAGCCTTTCTTGAAACTCTCTACAGTTCCTGCCGTGACCAGCTCCTCAGGCAGGCTATTCCACAAACTTACAGTTCTCACAGTGAAGAACGCTTTTCTCCTCTGGAGATTGAATCCTTTATTCTTTAGTCAAAGGGAATGTCCCCTTTGTCTTTTGAGGGGGCTTCACTTGAAATAATTTTTCCCCATACTTTTTGTAGGGACCATTTATATATTTATATAAAATAATCATGTCCCCCGGAAGCCGTCTTTTCTCAAGACTAAATAAGTACAATTCTACTCACCTCTCCTCATAACTAAGATGCTCCATTCCCATTATAAGTTTGGTTACTCATCTTTGTACTCTCTCTAGCTCCATTACATCTTTTCTATAAACTGGGGCCCAGAACTGAACAGCAAATTCTAAGTGAGGACGCACGAATGCTTTGTACAGCGGTAGAATGACATCCTTGTCCTGCGAGTCCATGCCTCTTTTAATACAAGCCAATATCTTACTTGCCCTAGAGGCAGCTGATTGACATTGCATGCTGTTCTGTAGTCTATGATCTACAAGAACGCCCAGATCTTTCTCAACAAGTGATTCTCCAAGTTTTTTCTCCCCCTAGGACATATGATGCCTGTAGATTATTTCTCCCCAGATGCAGAACCTTACATTTATCCACATTGAACCCCATTTGCCAAGTGGATGCCAAGTGGATGCCCAAGCACTCATGTGTCCAGGTCTGCTTGCAATTTTTGGGTTTTTCCCCATAGATTGAAATCCCCTGCATAGTTTGGTGTCATCTCAAAAATGGGAAACCTTTCCCTTTATCGACCCCCTTCCCACTATATTTTTAAATTTAAATACATTAAAAAAGAAGGGGACCAAATACTGACCCCTGGGGCAAAACCACTCAAAACCCTGGAGCCCACTCAGAGTAGGAGTCATTTACCACCTCTTGATTCATCCACAGCCATTTTTTAAAATCCAATTACAAAACTGTTATCTCTAACCCGAATGGATTCAAATTTACCCAACAACGGCTTTTGCGGTCAGTGTCTAAATTCCTTTTGCAAAGTCTAAAAACACAATACCCCCCGCTCCCCCGCTATCCCGACTTCTACCCACCTCTTCATAAAAAGAAATAAAGTTTGGGTTTTGACAGCTTCTTCCTTAAAAATCCATGCTGGCAATCACTAATAAAATTGTTTTTTGTCAAACATAAACCCCCTGTATAAGCCCCTTTTTAAGCCCCTCAAACTTTTTTTTCCCAACAGAGTTAAATTTACGGGTCTAAAATTTTTCCCCCCTTGGGGCAAGATTGGGAAACCCTTTTTTTGAGGGGGAACTACAATTTGCCTTGCGCCGGGCTCCTGGTACTATACCAGTCCCCAAAGGGAATCTCTAAATTTTCATGTACAGGAAAAAAGATATAACCGACTGAGCTTTTTTAAGAACTTTTGGGTTAAATCCCCATCAGGGCCGGGAGCCTTGTTCACATTCGCTTTTTTTAAAAACTTGGCTTTGTTTTTTTCCCTCACGGCCCCAAAATTTAATTTAGCAGATAAAGTAGTAACAGTAACTGCCACCACCAAACTTCTCATTTGGGCCCCCCCCCCCCCTTTCAACAAATATTTCATTGATATATATACTGAGTGAAGAACCAATTTAGTTCCTCTGCCTTCTTTTGGTCCCCAGTGCCCAGCTCCTCTTCACGGGTTTTTTTAAGGGTCCTACTTGCTCGGGTTTTTGGTTTTTGGCTTTTTATTTTGTTTAAAAAGAATTTTTTGGGGGTTTAGTCTTGCAGTCCTTGGCCCCCTCCCCTTTAATTTTGAATTTTACCCTGTTTTTTAATCATTTTTTACAGATTTTATTAAGCTCTCTAAAATTTTAAAAGGCTGAGGGCCAACCCCCTATTATATTTTTTAAATGCCCTTTTTTTTTGTTTTTTGGGCCCTCTTAACAAAGGTAGAACCCAAAAGGTTTTTTTTAGTTTTTAGTCGCCTTTTTGTTACCCATGGGAATATATTTTGAAATTTTAAATTTCCCCAAAAAAAATTTTTAAAAAAGCTCCCCATTTGGGCCCTTCTATTTTCGCCATTTGCTAATATTGCCCCCCATTCCCTGGGTCTGTATTGCATCCCTAAAAAAAAGGGGAAAAATTTTGGGCCCTTTTTTTAAAATTAAATGTTTTTCCCTTTCCCGTTGTTTTTTTTTTTCCAGTTTACCTAAAATGAATTTATATGGTCATTTTCCCAAGGTTTTTTCAAAAAAACCGTGACCCCCCCGGGGGACTAGTTCTTTTTTGGGTTAGAAATGACCAGATCCAAAGAGCATCACTGCCCCAAAATTTTTTTTCCCCACTAACAAAATTTGAGGAATTCCTTTCCCCTTTTTTCAGTTGATGAAAGAACCTGCCCCCAGTAAGGCCGGGGAAAATTTTGAAGTCCCCCATTATTTTCACTGTCCCGGGCCTGTGCTGCCCTCCCATTTGATTATACTTTTTTTTTCTATCCCCAGTGATTTTCCCGGGGGGTCAATAGATTACACCAAAAATAATTTTTTTCTGTATTATTCTCCCTTGTTTTCCACCCAAAATTTTTTCCACATCTTTACAAATTCTGCCCGAAATTCCCCTTTTTAAACATTTCCCTTCATATTACTCCTTACATACAGAAAACATCCTCCCCCCCCCCTTTTCCGCTCTGCCCCCTTTCCAAAATTAGTTTAAAAACCCTTTGGGAAGGTTGATTCCCAATCATGCATGGTGTCCAGCCATTTTTTTCAGCAATACCTACCAAAAAAGCCCCTTTTAAAAACAAGCCCCAAGTTCCCCCTTTTTGGTTGAAAGGGACTTCTGCATTTGAAATGGGTTTTTTTTGTTTCCCTTCCATTTTTTAAATTTTTCCCGGGTAAAAGGTTTAGGATTTTTATCTAAAAATGTTCATTAGACGGCATGGGATCAAAACATTACCCGTTCAGTAGACACATGGGATTAAACGTTACCTTTTTCAGAAAGGACAGCAGGGGATTAAAAGTTCCCCCCTGTTCGTAGAAAAAGCAGGGGAAATTAAACGTTAACTGTTCAGATGAAAGGCATTCGATTAAATATCCCTCCTTTGGGAGAAAGGCATTGGGGTTTTACATTACCCTTTCAGATGATGGGATGGGGTTATACATTATACCTTTAGTTGACAAATGTGGATTATTTTTAAAAAATTATAGATGGCAGAGATTACATGAAATATTGTGGGTACCTATATCTTCAATGTGGGTTTTTCAAAAACATGGTTTTCCCCTTTTCCCCTCGTCTACCCACCCCCCCCCCATTCCCTTCTTTCCCCCCGCTGATATAGTCGCCCACTCTCTAACCCATCTCTCCTTCATTTTCCCCATATTGTCCTCCCTCCTAAACCCTATTTAAATACTCCCAACCCCCCCCCTTCTGAATTCTTTTCCCCCCCGGGACAGCGACCCCCTTCCAAAAATTTAGGGGGGGAAATTTTTCTGTAGAAAAACAGATTGTACCCCCCTTTAAAAAACCCGCCCAGTGCTCTAAGAAACCCCAAAACCCCCCGTCCTACACCAAAACTTCAGCCTTTCATTTTTAAATCCCTTAGCTCCCGCTGTTTTTTCCTGAGTAGCGCAAGGAAAGGGCCCGTATTCCAGGGAACACAACCTTGGGGGTCCCTTTTTCCCCTTCAGCCTTTTTGAGTTTTTCTTTAAAAATTATTTTTTTTTAGGATCCTCCACCCACCATTTTATTCTGTCAATTTTTCCAAAATGGGCCCAAACCTGGGGCATCGCCACCCCCCCCGTAATTTTTTTCCCCCCGGTCCACCCCTTGCCCAACCCTGGCACCAAGGGGGAAGCAAACCATTCGGGGGGGAGGCGGGCCTGGCGACAAATTATTCCTTTTCCTCTTCCTGATTATAGAATCCCCTACAAAATACTAACCCGGGGCTTTTCTTACCTGCATTTTCCCTCCCCCCCTAAAAAAATAGTTGGGCTGCTCTTCCCGGGTGCAAAAATTGTGTGTTGGGGTTTTTTTTTTTTAAAATATAAAATATATATATATAAAAAAATATTTTTTTATATTTTATATATAAATATAGTTTTTTTTTTTATATATAGGGAAAATTCCTTTTAAAATACCAAGTAAGTATAAACTTAAATACTTGACCTACACAGTTGGTTTTAAAAATTGGGGGACAAGCAGAAGCAAAAAGGGTTATAGATTATTTATAGATTGTCCCTCTCCGGGGTTTGATTTTAGCAGGGCCTAAAATTTCCATTTTTCTCCCTTTTTCCCATCTCTGGTGTTTTAGTGGCGTGGGGTCCCACATCTCATTCAAAAATTATATAACATATATATATTTTTATTTATATATATATAAAATATATATATTTGGAAAAAATTTCCCAAAATAATATCATGTCTATATATACATATTTCCACAAGCTTCTCACAATAGTTTTTAGGAATTTTGGCCCCTTTCCTCCTGACAGAACTGGGGGTAAAATGAGCCATTTTGGGGGTCGCCTTACCCCGCAACCCTGCCTTTTTTTGCTTTGCCCATAAAATTTTCAATATATTGGATCAGGGGGTTTGTATGGCCACTCCAAAAAAAATTGGGCTTGGTTATTCTTAAGGGCCCCTTTGTAACCAGTCCCCGGGGTATGCTTTGGGTCATTTTTCAATTTGGAAGCCTATTTTGCCCCAAACTTTAAAATTCCGGCTTTAAAAGTCTTGTGTTTCCTTTTAGATTGCCCGATTTAAACTTTTTATCTCGTATGAAACTATTTTGTGAAGTGCCCCCAAAATCACTTTTGGAGCAAAACAAAACCCCCCAACATTATGCTGCCAAACCCCCCCCCCTTTTTTACAGATGGGAAAGGTGTTCTTAGACTACCAAGCTTCTTCCTTTTTCTTCCCAAAACCCAAAAGATAGGGCATCATGCCCAAAAAGTTCAATTTTAGTTTTGTCAGACCCCAGGACATGGGCTCCCAAAAATTTTTGGGTCTTTGTTCCGTTGCATTAAAAACATTAATCTGGCTTTTTTCATGTTTCTTTTTGGGGGTAAGGGTTCTTTCCCGCAGAGTGATCTTTCAAACCCCTGTTTGGAAAAAATTCTTGTTTTTACTGTGGATAAAAGGAAAAAATCTTAACCCGCTTTCCCCCAGAAACTTCACAAGGCTTTTGCTTTTGTTCTTTGGGGGTTTATAAAGAAAATGTCGAACTAAAGCAAATTCATCTCTGAGAAAAAAACCCTTCCTGAGTGGGTTTATGGGTGGACATTTCCCACCCGTTTTATTGTGTATAATTGTTTGGTTTCATTGAGCGAGGCACCTTCAGGTATCTGGAAAGTGCATCCAAGGATGATCTTCAATTCTCTTCCTGATATATTAACGATTTCTGTTAATACTTTGCAAATGATCTTATATACAGAAGCAGTGTGTTTCTGGTGTGCAAGACAATAAATCCACAGTCATGTCTCTAATTAACTCAGATGTTGCCAATAAACCTATCAAAGCTTTCCAAAGACATGAAAAAAAAACATCATCATATGGGCTGTCCCAAATTGTTAAAGGCATATTAAATCCAGTGTATGTAAAACTTTTGACTTTGCAGAAATTAATAAAATTGGCCTAAAAAATCTATTTCATTATTCTGGGTATTATGGCAAATAATAGAATAATTTGGAAAATCCTATTTGACCTAATACGGTAAGGTTTTGTCACGGTCGAAGATAGTGGATCCTCTGGATCACCGCAAGCGATGGTATAAGCCATGCCTTGGAGCGGAATCTAAGTAGGTCCCGGTTTTTCCCACCACCATATCCCGCCGTGCAAAGCGGGATTGACTTGCAGCGGCTGTGAATCTACCAGGTCCTACCCCTTACGTGACTTTGCTTGCGGTAGAGCAGGGCCCCAAGGTGTAGCGTGGTACACAAATCGGAGGCAGCTATAGTCGGGGACAGGCAAAGGGTCAGACAGGCGGCTATGGTTGTGGTCATGTGACAGTGCAGGAGGTCAGGGCAGAGGCGGCAGGATTCGTGGTCAATGGACAGAGGCAAACGTTACGGTACACTGTAATCAGAACAAGGCTTAGAACGCTTTTCTCTATATGCAAAAGGCAACTAAAGGATCCAGCGTAGGTTACTAGTCCGAGCAGGCCTTAAATAGTTCAGCGAACCGGTAATAGCCAATTACCGATTTCGCTGGCCCTTTTAAATAGTAAACACTGCCCTGTCACAGGGCGCGCGCCCAAGGGGGCGGGACACACACAGCCGATGGACTGAGACAAGCCGGAGCAGGAAAGCGTGGCCCAGTTAAGTGGAAACATGGTCACGCGGCAGGTGAACTAAGTGATGACCTGCGACCCGACGATGCGGTCGCAGGGTCATCTTTTACCCGACTTTCCCCCCCCTTTGTCCCGCCCCACTTTCTGAGGTCTGGAGGAATATTCTGGATTATACTACGAACCATGAATGTTCTCCCCTCCGACCCATGACGCACTCCTCTTTGGCCGTACGCCCTTCCAGGTTAACGAGAAAGGTAACTTTACCTTTACTTCTATTCCTCCTCATAACCAATATTTCCTGAACCACAAATGACATAAGAAGGCATCATCCACAGATGAAGGAGGACGCCTTCAGAAGAGAAACGATTCAGGACCAGGGTTTTAGTAGCGAGACAATGAAAGGTCTTCGGGAATGCCGGCATGTAGATGGGAGCCTGATTTTTTTGTTATGGCCACCTGGGATTTAGTGAGCTTAAGAAACTAGAACCTCGAAAGGGTCCCAAAAAAAGCGGGGTCCCCAGTATTGTAGTTTGGTGAATCTTGAGCGGACAATTTGGCTTGAAACAGGCCACACCTTGTCACCCGGGGGAGAAGACTGGGAGGGGGACTTACTTCTTTTATATCTGCTTGGCCTTGCGTGGCGCCTCAGAAGCCCGGAGCATAGATTGGCGGGTCAGGGGACCAAATGGACCTCATGTCGTGATAGTGCATCTGCCACGCGGGTGGAACCTCAGACGGGAATGTCCAGCAGGGATAGGTGGGTCGGGGTTGCAGGCCGAACACATATAGAAGGAGAGGCCTCCTGCGGACCGCCGAGTCTAGGAATTATACCAAAAATCCGCCCATCTGAAGCAAGTTGGACCAGTCATCTTGTCGATCCGATACTAAGATGGCGCAGATAACACACCAGGACCTAGTATTGACTTACATCTCACCTAGTGCCAGACGTGCGCCTGGGGGTGGTAAGCTGAGGAAAATTCAGCTTCACCTGGAGATTGAGGAACAAAGGGTCCCCCATAATTTGGAAAACGAACTGGTACCCCTCGATCGAGACGATCTGCAAAGGAAGTCTTGTAAAAACGAAAAAATTTTGGCATAAAAACATCTCGGACAGTAGGCGTGGGGCCAGAAGCCAGGCCTGCAAAGGTACAACAAAGCGTCATTTTGGAAAAACCGATCAGTGACCACCCAACAACGGTGTATACCAAACGGAATGAGGAAGACGGTTACAAAGTCCATCGCCACTTGAGACCTCAAGGTTGTGTATTTGATGGTTTAGTGTGTTGCATAAGAGCCCACCGGCTTGTGACTGAGGTGTTCTTGTTGCGCTGTCACCGGAGTACAAAACCTCACAATGAATTACATAGACAACTTTAGCAGAGGTCCAGCGCACCAATAGAACCGAGATATCAGGAGAAACGTTTTTGCGAGCACCCGCGGGTGGCCGTCCACCAATGAGCAGTTGTCCCCACTTCAGGATACATCTACGGAGAGCCAATGGGGGTTCCCTTACGGATGACTTCCCTGGCGGGACTTTCCTGAGGTCAACGGAGCTGAAGGATATGAAGACACTCTGGAGGATTAATGTAGTTTTTCTGGGAGACAATTCCTTCAAACCCCACCACATCGATGACACGAGAGTGAGGGCGTCCTGCCTTCACATTCTTTTCCGCGGACGGAAGTGGAACTTGAAAGATTAAAGCCAGGAGAAAAATAGCGACGCACCTAGCCTGAGCGCGATTGATTCCTGCTGAGCGCTGATCTTGGAGGTATCTAGAGATATTTATGATCTGATAAGATACAGATGGATTTCGAGGCATCCTCCAGCAGATAACGCCATTACTCCAAAGCCAGTTTGATGGCCGGGGAGAATGTCTTGGAGAAGAATCCACACAAGACAGTTTTGCCCGTGTTCCCCTTTTTTTGCGTGAAGGACTTGCTCGCAACCTCCCACTACAGTCATCAACTTTGTAGCGAGAAGGGCTTCGCTGGGTTTCAGCCGCTACAGATAGATGCGGTGGCAAAGAGCAGTTTTTTAGTTATAGTGAATGCCTCCTTGGCCTCGGAAGGCCCGCTGCGTGTGTATAGCTTTTTCTTCAGTTGAGAGCCACAATATGGAGATCACCAGCGTGGAAAAGTGCTGGATGAACAGCCTGTAATAATTGCAGAAACCCAGTGAACCGTGTGTATGGCCCGAAGGCCGACTGGGCCGTTGGCCATTGCAACATGGCCGAGCAACATGACAGGGAATCCATCTGAAGACCCTGGTCAAGATAGTGATGACCCCGAGAAAGGGAAGACTATGCTTTGTGCAAAAGGCACTTCCTCGTGCTTGTCATAAGGAGCGGTTACACTTAAATGCCCTGAGAACACTGTCGTCACAAGGGCCTGGTGGAGGAGTTCCTGATCAGGTGAAAGATCAGGATTCATCCAGATAGAAGACAACCACACAGGTGTACATAGGTCTCTGAAGATTGTCCGTTGACAAAAAACTACTGGTAAAGACAGCAGGGCATTAAGAGTCCGATAGGTGCAAAACCAGTACCTACTCGAAGTTCCCATCTCGTTGTAATTGAAATGGAAAGTGCTGTCTTCCCACTCGTTCTGCCCTCGACAAATTCCGATCAGGTTATATGGCGCCGTCGTAGACCAGCTGATTGGAGAAATCTTGGCTCCACTGTAGCCCGGGCAAAAAGGCTCAGTAATTCAATGCAAGTGTATCGATACTTTATTGAACTGTTAAGATCCAGTAAACTATACAAGGAACATAGTGATCCAACCTTCATTAATAAAAGAACCCGTGTACGCAGCAGGAAGAGGATGACTTGTGAAAAAAACCCCTTCAGGATATTCTCCATGATGAGACGGACAAAGCCGAAGGACGTCATGCACAGACAGGGGTAGACCTTCCCCGTGGAGGAGATGTTTCCGGGCAGAAGATCAATAGGGCAGTACATATTGTTATGTGGGAGGCAATGGACTCCACTTGCTTCCAGGATAAGACGTTAGCATACTCTTGATATGGCGTCGGGAAAGACCCACTAGAGCTTAGACGGTACTGGAGAAGGCGGTAAGCATCAGGCGAGGTGCCACCAAACACGAGACCCTACATACTGGCCCCCCAACGCAATGTGACTTCTGCTCCGTCTGCCAGTTTGAGCACTCGTAGCATGTCGCTGCAGCCAACGGAGACCCAGGAGGATGGACGATGAAGACCCGGAGTAACACATAAACTACGTCTCTCCTTAAGAAGGGCCCCCCACTTGAAGGTACAAAAGCGGGCTTCGGTAAACGTAACAGACTGGATCTGCGAGAGGATCACCGCAACCTTGACTGATGAGGATGGCCAGGGTTTCTCCATGGGAACCACAGGAGATATGTTGAGACACCAGGGCAGCTTCCATGAAATTTCCAGCCGGACCCAGAGTCCAAATAAGGCTGAGGCTTGAAATGTGAGTACCATTGTCCCAGTGCCGACCAGGAGCTGGTAGATTGTACAAATTGGGAGAGGGGTTTGCTCACACCTATGGACGCCTCTCCCACGAAGCATAGGTCGCTCTTTTCCCCTTAGACGATGCGGACGAGGCGAAGCAACCCCTGAGGATATTATTTCATGTCTGCCACACGTAGAGACATAGGTTCACCTTACATCGTCTGTTAAGTTCCTGCAGATTCCAGGTAGGGCTCTATCCACTTGCAATGGCCTCTTCACATCTGTGTCTGTGAAGGAAGGCAGTGGGTGCCGAAGAAACAACCGGTTGCAAGACGAGGGTAGACGAACGGTTTTCGGGGGAGCGGTTCCTGGCTCTTGGCGAGCTCCTCACTTCTCGCCGCGAAACGTATATCTAACTGTTTGCCAAAGTAAGAGCTCGCTATAAACAAGACCGCCATGTCCCGTGAGTAGAGGGCAATCCATAAAACTAGCTGGAAAGACCCTTCTTGAACGAGGCTGCACAGTGCCGCCATCAATCCAGGCCACTCCGATCCTAGTGTGCGGAATTGCACGGAGTAGTCACCTACGGAGTAGATATTCCCCTGCTGCAGTTATTAGGCGGTCTACAGCAGAACGAAGCGTCGTTCAGGCTCTTCGAATACACGTGCATAACTCTAGTAAGAAATACTGCCAGATCACGCTGTGACCGGATCCGCCTCGAACCCCAAGAGTGGAGTCCCCCAGCCAGTGGCTTTACCAGAGATTGGAGACTGACCAAAAGGCTACCTTGGACGCTTACCGACGGGAACAGACCGAGCCATAGTTTCCAGTGGAAGGGAGCACTGGGTGAGATGAATCCCCTGCAGTCCTTTAGGTTCCCCATCCAAATATCGTGAGGCATGACAACGGAGTTTTAGGAAGCACAGAATAACCCCGGAGCGGCTGGCACATGATGGACCACGGCAGCCGACTTCTGCTTGCTGAGTGGGTGAGGAAAAGCTCTGCATCATAGTGGACAGCTGATTGAGGCTGCATGCGCTGCAGCGCAATTCTGCTCGAATTGCTGGGCCGACGAAGGAGGTGAGGATATAAGACGCTCGTAAGAGGCATCTTGGCGGATCCAAGGCTGGATCATACTGTGTCAAGTTGTGAGATAGTGGATCCACTGGACTACTGCATAGCGAGAGTGCGTAAGCCACGCCAGGGTAGCAGAATCTAATTAGGTTCCCGGTTTATCCAACCATAGCCCGCTGGCAAATCGTGATTACTTGCTTGTCGTGGGAGTACTCCAGACGTGACTTACTGTGCGTAGGCAGCCGAGGTGTATCGAGGTACCAATACAGTTAAGTCCGGCTCGTAGACGTGGACAGCATAAGTCAGACCAGGCCTTCAATGATCGTGTGACATGTGACAGGATGTCAGGATGTCAGGGGGCAGTGCGTCAAGATTCGTGTTCAATGGACAGAGTCAAAATGGTACGGTACACGGTTAATCAAACACAGGCTTAGGAACGCTTTCTCAAATAGGCAAAGGTCACTAAAGAACCGGCGAGTTTACTAGGAAGAGGCAGGGCTTAAAATATGGGCAGCGACCCGGCAATAGCCAATTACCGGTTCGCTGGCCCATTAAATTTAACACTCCGACTCGTCTGCGCGCCCTAGGGGGCCTGGAACGCGCATCTTATGCGCCGAGGGACAGAGACTTCCGGAGCAGGAAGCGTGGCGGGTAATTTATGCTGGGCACTTGGCGAGGGAACGAGATGGGAACCCGAGTCGACCGACCTGGGCTGGGACCGTGGTCGCCGCTCAGACAAGCGGGGCACGGATGGCGCCCCGCACTCGGGACGAGGGTTCCGCAGGTGCATGCCGTGACATGTTTATTCTGATTTTCATGTTCTATCATGTCCCAGATATGAAAAAAACATGCCATATGTGGTCTTTTTTATATAGTGTAAGTAAACTTCTGGTTCAACTATATAAATAAATCGATAACATACTTGACCTACACAGATGTTTACCCGAGGAACGAGTATAAGAAAGAGCTTTGTCCCAAAGCGCAATGAAATGTAGTGTTGGGGTTTCAGCAATCCCTTCCCCTGCCCATCCTTACTAGTCATATCACCCAAGCAGGTCAAGTATTTATGTTTATTCTTATACACATCTTTGGAACTCTCCAGTATTTTTCTCATCTGTTTACTACATTTGGGGATATATTAGAGCGAGAACACCTTCCCGAGTTGAAGGAAGTGAGGTTTGGGCACCTATCTTTTTTGGGGCAATTGTATTTTATTGAGATTTTATATTATTTATGTATTTCAATGAAAAAAATGTATTAACTGTTAATATTGGTGGTTCTTAATTCATGATTGAACACCACCCATTTTACATAATGTGACGGCTGGTTGGGTGGACCCTCCTGGACCACCCGCAAGCGATGAGTGTCTAAGCCACGCCCGGGAACTGGAATCAATTCTAAGTAGCCCCCCTAGCCCCCGTGTTATATTCAACCAGAGCCGCCTCAAAGCGGGATGGGCTGTGCTGTGCGGCGTTAGGCTACCAGGGTATCCGGTCACCCCCCATGACGTGTAATTTGCTCTTGCGATGCAGGCCGAGTGCAAGCGTTGGTACAGATTCGTAGGTCCGAGAATCGTAGTCCCGTGTGCAGGCATAAGTGTCATGGCAGGCGGCTATTGGTTCGTGGCGTGGACAGGCAGGAAGGTCAGGGTCAGGCAGCAGATGTTCGAGTACGGAAACGTAGTCAAAGGTCATTTTACACCACGGTAGGGCAATAATACACTTTTAGGAAACGCATAGCTAAATGCACGAGGCAACATAGATCCAGCAATGGAGTGATGTGGGACGAGACCCTTAATTAGTGGAAGCGTCCTGGCATACCAATTATCGGGGCGCTGGCCCTTCTAAATCCTCGAGTAATGAGCGCTCGCGCGCCTTAGGACACGGGCACTGCGCGCCTCGGGCCCGGCAGAGGGCCGGACGGCACATGATATTCTTCTCAGGGCCCTGGCTCGGAAGTGTAATCTTGAAATCAAGTCGCGAGAAGAAACAGAGACCACCGAGCCTGGCAAGGGTCAAACGCTGAGCTGTCTGGAGTTAGTGGAGATTTTATGGACTGTGAAGGAACGTCAAAACAGGTGCCGAGTTCCCCTCCAACAGATGCTCCACTCTTGCCAGGGCCATTTTATGGCCCAACAGTCCCCGGTCCACAATGGCGTAATTACGTTCTGCCGAGAGAGTAAAGTCCTTTGAAAAAAAACACATGTGACGTGTCTGTGCCTTTAGGACCCCCTCTTGGTCAGGACAGCCCCGGCTCCCACGGAAGATGCAACCACCTCTAGGTTGAAGGGTCTTTCTCTGGATCAGCGTACCAAAATAGGACTGAGGAGAATACTGTCTTCATTCTGTGAGAAATGCTTCTTCGGCCGACGAGCCAGAACATCTTGTGTTAGCATTCTTACGTTTGAGAGCCACGATGTGTGAGCCACCAGCGTAGAGAAGGGGGAATGAACTGCCGGTAGTAGTTTGGCGAATCCAAGGAGAGACTTTTGAATCTCCCGGAGACAGACATGGTCGGTAGCCACTGCTTGATCGTTGGAGGAGTATAAGCTGGGATACCATCTTCCAGACCGTCGATCAGAAACTATGTAAACCCAAGGAAAGGAAGGCAGGCCTTGGATGGAACCGACACTTCCTCCACAAGGGTGGCATAACAGTCGATTTGCTCCCCGCAGCTCTGCGACGGCAGAACCAGGCGTACTTGGCCAGTGTCGGACTGGTGGGTCAGTGGCCTCACAGGGATGTTGATCTTGGGGGGCCCACGGCCGGTACTGTACTTAAAATAGTAACCCGGCCTCCTCATACATAAATGCGCCCATTTTTACCACATAATACAGTTGTTCAAAACAGAACTGTAATTGTGTAGTACAATATCAAGTAGTCACGCATATGCCATTCTAACATATCATACACACAATGGCTAAGAAGCGTCCATCCGATTATCCCCCTCCACCCTCAAACTAATCCCCCTCCACCTCCACATACACTATCCCCCTCCACCCACATACACTATCCCCCCCTCCCCCTCCTCCTCCCCCCCATACAATATCCCCTCCACCCCACATGAACAATCCCCCCTCCACCCCGCAAACAATAATCCCCTCCACCCGCATACAATATCCCCCCTCCCACCGCCATAGTGCAATATCACCCCCACCCACATACAATATCCCCCTCCACCCACATACAATATCCCCACCACCCACATACAATATACCCCCGCCCCACGCCACATACAATATCAATCCTCCACCCACAACAATATCCCCTCCACCCACATAACAATATCCCCCCTCCCACCCACATACAATATCCCCCTCCACCCACATACAATAAGCCCCTCCACCCACATACAATATCCGCCCTCCACCCACAATCAATATCCCCCTCCGAGTGCCACCCACATACACTATCCCCCTCCAGCCCACATACAATATCCCCCTCCACCCACATACAATATACCCCTCCACCACAAACAATATCCCCCTCCACCCACATACAATAAACCCCACTCCCCCACCCACCCACATACAATATCCCCCGTACACCCACAAACACTATCCCCCCCCTCCACCCCACATACTCAATAATCCCCGTCCCACGCCACATACTCTAATAAACCGCCCCTCCACCCACATAACACAACCCCCCTCCACCCGCATACACTATCCCCCCTCCACCCACATACAATATCCCCCTCCACCCCTCATCAATATCCATCCTCCCCCGCATACACTATCCCCCACCCACTCCAACCATACACTATCCACCTCCCCCTCCAACCCACAAACACTATCCCCTCCACCCACATACAATATCCCCCTCCACCCACATACAGAAACCCCACCACCCACATACAAAGATCCTCCTGCCCACCCACATACAAAAACCCCTCCACCCACATCCTTTATGCCCCTCCACCCACATACAATATCCCCACCACCCACAAACAATATCCCCCTCCACCCACAAACAAAATCCTCCTCCTCCCACATACAATATCCACCCACATACAATATGCCCCCGCCCCCACAAACAATCAACCCCCTCCATCCACAACAATATCCCCCTCCACCCACATACAATATCCCCCTCCACCCACCAACACAATAACCCCCTTCCACCCACAAACAATATCCCCTCCACTCCACCCACATCCAATCTCCCCCCCCCACCCACATACAACATCCCCCTCCACCCACATACAATATCCCCTCCACCCACATACAATATCCCCCTCCACCCACATAACACATCCTCCCCTTCACCCACATACAAAAATCCCCCTCCACCCAACATACAATATCCCCTGCCACACCCACATACAATATCCCCTCCACCCACATACAATATCCCCCCTCCACCCACATACACTATCCCCCTCCACCCTCATACAATATACCCCTCCACCCACATACAATAGCCCCCTCCACCCACATACAATATTCCCCCCCTCCACCCACATACAATCTCTCCCTCCACCCACATACATATCCCCCTCCACCCACATACAATATCCCCCTCCACCCACATACATAAACCCCTCCACCCACATACAATATCCCTACCACGTATCCCATGGTCCACCACCCCACCCACCAAACCTTCTAAAATACATCACACCATCAAGAAATGTAAAAATGTGTAAACTCCTACACAGGGTCAATCATGGACACATGTAAAGCTGTTCATTAGTACCGGCGCCGATATAACCTACAAACACTGCCATATAGAGACCATATAGAGGTCAGAACAACCAGGCTCATGTAATAACCTACAACACCGACCATATAGAGATCACAAGCCAGCTCAGGTATAAAACCTACAACACCAACCATATAGTAGACCACAAGAGAGGTCAGACACCAGCTCAGGTATAACCTAACAACACCACCGATAAAGAGACCACATAGAGGACAACACCGATCTCATGTATAACCTACAACACCACAATATAATGTCCACATAGAGGTAACCATCAGACACCAGCTCAGGAATAAACCTACAACACCTCCATATAGAAACCACATAGAGGTCAGAACAACCGAGTCATCGTAGGTGTAGTGTTTCACTCACATTACAGTGAATACAGACACTTAACGCAGGGGAGTTAGTTGCGTGACTAATACTGAGGATCTGGTCATGTATGTTATCACATATCGACCCTGTAAGATCATGGACTCACCGAGACGTACTATCTGAGGAGTCGTTCCCCTCTTTTCCCTTTTCTTCTGCATACCGTCCTTACCACACGCGCCATGATGACTTGTCACCGGCCTCAGCACATTCCCTGGCAGAAATTACACACAAAAATCTTAGAATCCCCAATTTCCAGCATCTCTTACCTAGTGTCCCACCTCTGTACAAACTTCCTCAATGGGTTGGGAGAGCGTGGTAACAAGCCATAACTTATGAGCCTAATTACCCTAAGGGTTTGGAGGGTGGGGAGAGGACAATAAGTCCCTGGCGATAATGCAACAACTAAGTGCTGCTGCCCTCGTCAATTATATTACCAGGTAGGTAGACAAGACCCTATGTAGGTATGCAATATTGCAATGTACCCCATTCTGTAGGTAGGGTGGTTTCTCCCAGTTTAGTAAGCTGTAGGTAGTTTAGGGCGCCCCTATATATAGGCTGCACTCATTTAGGGACACCCTATTAGTAGTTTGTACAATGCAGTTATGGGCTTCCCAAGAGTAGTATACATGCAGTTTAAGGCTTCTTTTAGGTAGTTCGCAGGCATGTAAGTGTCCTCCTTTAGGTATACTAGCAGGTAGTTAGGGTGCCCCCTTAAGCTAGTGTCAGAAGACAGGGCCCCCCCTTTAGCTACTTGAAGGTAGACCAGGGCCCCCGTTAGTATGTAGGTAGGCAGGGCCCACTTTGTAGTACAGGGCCCCCGCAGCATGCAGTTCAAAGCGTCCCTTTAGTAGGTTAGCCAGGGCCCCCATTGTAGAGTCAAGGGCCCCCCTGTAGGTAGTTAGGGCCCCCCTTTAGTTAGTTTATAGTAGCCCCCTGTTATTTAGCCAGGGTAACCCCTTGGAGTCGGGCCCCCTTTAGGTACCAGGTCCCGCTCTTGAGTTATCCCAGTGCCCCCTTTGTATAAGTCCAGGTGCCGCCCTTGTAGTTCAGGGGCCCCCCTTGTATCCAGGGTCCCCCTTTAAGGAGCCAGGGGCCCCCCTTTGTAGTCAGGGTCCCCTTGTAGCCAGGGCCCCCCTTGTAAGGTAGCCAGGGACAGCCCATTAGTCAGGTCCCCCTTTGTAGCCAGGGACCCCTGTAGGGAAGCCAGGGAATCCTTTGTAGTGAGGGCCCCCCATTTGTATGTGCCCAGAGATGACCCCCCTTTTAAAACCAGGACCCTCCTTTGTATCCAGGGACCCCCTCGCCTTGTAGTCAGGGGACCCCCCCTTGTAAGCCAGGTGACGCCCCCATTATATTCAGGTCCCCCCATGATAGCCAGGGCCCCCCCTTGTACCAGGGACCCCCCATTGTAGCCCAGGACCCGCCCCCCCTTTATAGCCATGGAACCCCCTTGTAGTCAGTCCCCCCCGTTGTTAGCCAGGGACCCCCTTTATAGCCAGGTACCCCCTTTATAGCCAGGGACCCCTCCGTGTAAGCCAGGGACCCCCCTTGTAGCCAGGACCCGCCCCTTGCAGTCCCATGGACCCCCCTTATAAAGCCATGGATCCCCCTTGTAGCCAGGGACCCCCTTGTAGCCCAGGGACCCTTTATAATATCCGAGGACCCCCTTTTATAACCAGGGGACTACCCCATGTAGCCAGGACCCCCCCTATGTAGCCAGTGGACCCCCCTTGAGCCATTCCCCCCTTGTAGCCAGGGACCCCTTGTCAGCCAGGGACCGGGGCCTATAAAGCCAGGTCCCCCCTTGTAGCCAGGGACCCCCCCTTGTAGGTCCAGGGACCCCCCTTGTAGCCATGGACCCCCCCTTGTATTCATGGAAGGGCCCCCCCCCCTATTATATCAGGGCCCCCCCTTGAATCCAGTACGGCCCCATGCAGTCAGGGAACCCCCCTGCACCAGGGCCCGCCTTTATAGCCAGGGACCCCCTATATAGCCAGGGGCCCCCTTGTGAGTCAGGACCCCCTATTATAGCCAGGGACCCCTGATATAGCCAGGGCCACCCCCTTTTAGCCAGGGACACCCCCTTTTTATAGCCAGGGGTACCGCCCTTTAAAAGCCAGGGACCCCCCCTTGTAGTCAGGTCCCCCTTTAGCGCAATGATTCCCCCCTGTAGTCAGGTCCCCCCTAGTAGCCAGGAAACGGACTCCCCTTGTAAGCCGAGGATTTCCTCCCCTTGTGAGCCAGGTACCCACCCCTTTTAGTCCAGGGCGCCCCCTTGTAGCCAGGGACCCCCCTTTGCATGACAGGCCCCCCGCCTGGCAGTCAGTGGACCCCCTTGTAGCCATGGGACCCCCCTTTATTAAGCCATGGGCCCCCCTAGTAGCCAGGGACCCCCCCCTTTATACCAGGGCACTCTTTTACCAGGGACCCGCCCTTGTATCCAGGGAATCCCCCTTGTATAGTCTAGGTACCTGCCCCTTGTAGCCAGGGACCCCCCTATATATAAGCCCCATGCCCCTCTTGTTAGCCAGGGACCGCCCCCTTGTATAGCCCTGGACCCCCTTTATAGCCAGGAACCCCCTTGTAGTTCAGGTCCCCCCTTGTAAAGCCAGGGACCCCTTTATAGCCAGTACCCCCCTTTTATATCCAGGGACCCCCTTGTAGTCAGGGTCCCCCCAGTACCAGAGGGAACCCCCATTAATAGCCAGGAGCCCTCATGTAGCCAGGGACCCCCCTTTAAAGCCAGGGACTCCCCTTAAAGCCAGGGGCCCCCCCTTGAAGCCAGGGACCGACCCTTTAGAGCCAGGGCCCACATGTATGTCCAGGGACCCCCTTTATAGCCAGGTACCCCCCACTTATAGCCAGTGAATTCCCTCCCTTGTAGTGTCAGGTCCCGCCCCCTTCTAGCCAGGGCCCCCCCTTGTAGATATAAAAAAAAAAAAAACAAAAAAAAAATAAACAACAAACGAAGCCACTTACCTTGCTTCCCGCTCCACGCTCCTGCCGCTGCCGTGCTGCCGCCGGCTCCTGCCTGCACGGCAATATGGCTGCGCGGTGGAGTGACGACAATCCCCACCGCTCCGCCTACTTCATCAGTAGGTGCCCGGCGCCTGGCAGGCTGAAGGCCTGAATGCTTTCCAGCCTGCCGGGGAGAGCACGGAGCGCAGCGCTAGTGGCGCTGTGCCCCACGGGGACACCGCGAAAGCCCCGGGGAGTGGGGGCATTATTTCCCCGGTTTCCCGGGGCCCCGGTTTCCCCGGGCCCGGCTGGGGAAAGGCAGGCCCCGGGGGTTTTCCAGGGCCCCCGGGAAAGGCGGAGGGCCCCGGGGGATCGGGGCCCCACGGGCCCCCGGGGCCCCCCCAGGGGCTCAGGGGGGGGGCCCCACCGGGGAAATTCCCCGGGGCCCCCCCGGCGGCCCAGCCCGAGCCTGGAAACTTGTACCAATGGGTTGGTTTGTCAGGGGAAAAAATCGGATGTGTCCAAGTATACAAATGACGAAAGGTTTTCAGAAAGCCCCAAAAAACACGCTTTGGGACAAACTCCTGAAATACGGCGGGGCATTGCATAACCCCGGAACCCCCTCAAAAAGATACTAAAAAAAGGCCCGGGTCCTTTTGTTTTGGGAAACCTTTTTTCCATCCCCCCCTTCGCGTTTTTCTGATGGGGTTTTATGGGGTCCTCGTAGGTTAATTTAGTAAAGTTTTTGGCTCCCCCGGGGGCGTTTCAAATGGGCTCAGAGTTTTCGGGGTTTAGAGGGTAGCGGTTCTTCACCGGTCTTGTTTAAAGCCCTCTGTAGTAAATTCAGGGGGAACAAAGTAAACCTTTCTTTCTTCTGAACGAAAAAAGAAACCACCCCCGGGGGGGCGGGGGAAAGACTTGCGTAAAAAACCCCTTCCCCATATTCCCCCTGGTTTATAGGCCCGAGGGGGCCGGGGGCTGGGGGCACGGGACAGGGGGTAGATCCTACCCGAGGCCCCTGGTTCCGGGGGGGGTTTCGTTAGGGCAGTCATATGGGGATGGGGTCGTGGGCCTTCACCCCGGGTTTCCCCGAAAAAACCATCCCCAAAAATCCTGGTACCCCCAATGGCGCCCTTGCAGGGGGACATATGGAGGGGACGGGGGAAAGGAGCGATGGACACCGGACGAGGTGCCCCCAAACAGAGTTTCCTGGCACTCCTTTCCCCCAAGGGGCAGGATCCACTGTCTTCCAATAAAAGTGCAGGGGGGCGTGGACTTTTTGCCCCCGGGGCAGCCCCAAACAGGTCGCGAAGACGCGCGAGGGCAGGAAAAGAAAGGAGATTTTCTCCGTGTGGGGCCCCTACACGGGGGTCCCCGGCCGGGTGATGAAAAAGAAGGGAAAGTCACTAAAAAAAGCTCCCACTGATGGTGAGAAAACCCAAAGGGCTTTTCAGGGGGTTCGGGGAAAGCGATAGCTTTGAAAATAGGGAGGGGGAATAAAGCCCCCGGGCGGACCCGGATTTCCAGGAAGGCAGGGGCCCGGAACGATAAAACCAAAAAATCGTCTTTACTTGTCCGGGGCAAAAAAACCACTCGTGGAGAGGAAGACTGGCACCTAGGGACGCCACTTTTCACCCCCTTTTGGTGCGAGTTTTTTCCCGACCATTTGAGGCGTTGCGGACAACTTTTGGGAAAAGGGTTTGGGAAAATGGCGCGGGAAAAAAAAAAAAACAAAGGTTTCCATCCGGCGGGGGGGACCGCCCTCCTCGACAAGGGGGGCCGGGTTTCCCCCTGCATGGGTTCCCCGGTTTAGCGAAACTGTGTGGGGAGGCAGGGGGGCCCTTTTGGGGAACCCGGGAGCCAAAAGGGGGTTAGATGGCGGGGTGTCCCGGTCATTTCCTTGGCGGAGCCCCTTTGCTGTCTTCCCGTGAACGCACGTCAAAGGGGGGTGGCCAAAATGGTAGTTCGCAAAAAAGGAAGAAGGAAGGTCTTTTTTGGCCGCAAGTGCGTCTTTTTTTTGTTTTGGGGGGACCCTTTTTGGGAACATGGGCGAGAGCGGGGTTCCTTAAACAGCTCGGGGGCTGGGTGGGGGAAGGGGAGCACACCCCCCTCCGGAGGGCCCCCTTGGCGAAAGGGTTTCAGTAGCGTTTTCTCCGCGGAAGATGCTCGGCAGGCTCCTGGGAAAACGCTTTTGGAAATTCCCGTGAAAAAAACCTGTAGGTCTGCAGTCCCCGGGTCATTGGGTTTCCCAAAAAGGGGTGTCCCCAAGGCCAGAGTTTTTCGGATAGCAGGGCCCCAACCACGAACGCCCCCCTTCGCCCTTTCAGTGGGGAACTGACCGGGCCCTTCAGCTCCAGGTGCAGGGGAGCACTGCGTAATAAACCCTCTGCAGAGCTTCGAGCCCCTTTGTAAAATTTGGAGGGTAGGGGGAAGACGAAGCCTCGGCCCCACGTTGCCACGGGACGGCCGAAGGGAGGAAAAACCACGGGTGAAGGGGGCAGGTTGCTGCTGCTGGGAGGCCGGGAAATTTGGCGCACCCATGGGGGGACAGCTGCCCCAAAATTTGGGGTGTCCCTTTTGTGCATCTGCTGCGAGTTGGCCGGCAATGTTCGTGAGATCCGCTAAAATTGGAAAGGGGCCCACCTTGGCGGGGTCCATGGGGGAAATCTAACTGAAAGGGGCTGGGTGGTGGACCCTTGGCCCACCGAAAGCGTTGATGGTTTAAGCCCCCCCAGGGAACGGAATCAAAAGTGGGCCCCCGGGTTTTTTCACCAGAGCCCGCCCCCAAAGCGGGGGGCTTGCTGGGGGCGTGAGGTACCGGTGTCCCCCCTGACGTGACTTGGTTCGATGGGGGGTGGGTGCAGCGTGGGTACGGGTTTCGTAGCCCGGGAATCGTAGTCGGGGGGGCAGGCAGAAGGTCAGGGCAGGCGGCTATGGTTCGTGGTCGGGGGACAGGCAGGACGGAAAGGGCAGGGGGCCCGAGGTTCGGAGTCGAAAAAATTTGCAAAGGAGGTTTTGGTACAGGGGTTAGGGCGAGGAAGAAAATTACATTTTGGGGGAAACGCTTTAGTTAAGGGCAGGGGGGGCAACATAGATCCAGAAAGGGGTGATTGGGGGGAGTGACCTTAAGTAGGGGAAGGCCCGGAAAATTAGCCAATTATGGGGGCCCTGGCCCTTTAAATCCTCGAGAAACGAGGGGCTCGCGCCCCTTTGGGGACCGGGAAATGCGTGCCCCCGGGGGAAAGGCCCGGGGTTCAGGGGGAGCCCCCGGCAGGCGCGGCCCCCCGGCCGTCCCAGGGCCAGCGGCGGAAACCAAAAAACCCCCGGTGGGGGGCCCGGGGGGGGGGGGGCCCATGGGTCGCCCGCACCCCGGGGGCCCCCGAGGAGGGGGGGGAACCGTGACACATTTTGTTTTATTGCCCACTTTATTATATAGGTGGTTTTAAACTGTATTTTACAGGGGGTTGGAAATGGGGAAATTAAAACCTTCCCCCAATTCTTTAAGAAATATTTTATATATCTAAAGGGGGCAGGGACATAAAAATTCTCCCCCCGTTTGTCAGCAAAAAACCCCCATAAAAACCCCACCGGCCCAAAAAAACCCAAAAAATATAGAGTCCAAAAAATTTTGTTATGTGTAATGTGGGAAAAAAACACGGGGAAAAAGTTTTTAAAACATTTCTTACTGAAATGTTTTTAAAAAGGGGTTTGTCTCACTACACTGTTTATCTTATCTGGGTTTTCCTGTTTTCTTGGAAATTAGTAAAATTTTTTCTTAAATCCTTCCTTAAAATTTTTTTAAATTTGGCGCCCGTTTGCTGAAAAAGAGAGTAAAAATATTGTGTTACCACCCCCCAAAATTTTCCATGTTGTTATTTTGGGGTTTTTTGGGGGGGTATGCAGTTCCTTTTCCCCAAGGGGAGTTTGCATGGTGAGCGGGGAATAAAGTCATGGAGGTTGGTGCTTTACGTAGTGTTTATTTTGAAAAAAATTGTACCTGCTGATTTAAGTTTTTTGGAGTTTCCCCGGCAGGTGGCCCTTTTGGGCCCTTGTCCCAGCTCTTTGATCTTTTTTTTAGTCTTGCGAGGAGTTTCCTGGTCATGGTGCGTTTATTTTAAATTATGTTCTTTCACTTCCGGGTTTTGGGTCCCAAAAAGTGCTTAAAGGAAACCCTTTAGTAGTTTAGAAATTCTTTTGTAATGTCATCAGTTGTTTTGCAAACTAAGGTTGTGGGAAAGGTTTTTTAGGGCAAATGGTGTTATCCATCTTTTTGATGTTTCTTTTTGTGGCCCCTTGGGGTTTAGGAAAAACCCTTTTTTTGGTCCTCAGTTGAAAATAGTTTATATTATTTGTTTACTAAGTGGGTTGTTTCTTTATTGGGCAAATTTTTAGCTAGTGTAATTTTCTTTTTAGGCTTTTTGAAACCCCTTTTTTCTTATGGGGGTTCAAAAATTTTTTTTGTGTCATTTCTCCTTATTACACATAATTTTTTTGGAAATTATGTGTTTTGTTTTGTTTTTTTCCTGTGTGGGTTTTAGGGGGTTTTTTACTGACCTTTGGTGAGAATTTTGTGGGCCTAAACACCTTTTTAAGCTTACTTAAATTTTGAAAAAATTTGGGGGGGCCAAATTAATATTTATTTCACCCGTGTAAATTAATTTAAAAAGATTTTTGAAAGTTCATTTTCAAGGGGGGACCCGAAAACTAATACCTAGTCCCTGTTCCCGAGTTAAAGGTTTTTCTTAGCTAAGAAAGAAAAAAATTTTTCAAACCAGATCCCGCTTTAAAAGGGTTTATGCAGGTCAATACTACACAGATGAATTCCCTCTTTTAGATTTCAAGTGGTTTAGAAGTTTGGGGGCCGCTCTCTGGGAAAATATTACCATAATTTATCTTGTCTTTGTGTCATTAAATAAGAAAAAACGTCGCGTTTTTGTTGGACAGCAAAGGGGAAATCCGGAAAAAAAGATAACATGGATCTGTAAGCCCAAAAGGAAATGCAGACACACCCTTTTCTTTTAAAATTGCCTCCAAAACATTATCCCAACCATGGGAAATTTTGGAAAAAAAGTAGCAGTGATATTTAAAAAATTAAAAAATGATTTTAATACAAAAAGAAAAAGTGATTTTAAAAAGGGTGGGGCCGGGAAAAAGGGGTCTGTGTTTGTAAATTTTTATCCCCCATATTTTTTTTTCAAACTCTTTCATTGTTTCCATTCCTCTGTTAAACCATCCTGGAAAATTTTTTAAATAAATTTAAAAACTGGGGGTTAAAAATTCCCCTTGTTTAAAGGGTGTGTTTCCCGGGCACTCTTGACAAATTTTTCCCTTTTGTGCTTTTTAGTATCACGTATTTGAGGGGGGTAAAAATTTTAAACTCCGGGGGGCCCCCGGGGCAAAATCCAAAAAAAGGGCCCCCCCACCAATGTGCCCTTTTTAAAATTTTGGGACTCCTCATGAGTAGAAGGGGTTTTGGGCCCCCCTAAGGTTAAAGGGCCCGCTTGGGGACCCCTACCTCTTTTCACCCGAATTGGGTCCCTCCTGGGTTTCGTAGAAAGGGGCCCACCCTTTGTATATGTGCCCTTTAGTTTCCTGGAGGAAAAACCGAAAGGGTTTACAAAAAAAAAGGGGAAATTTTAAGAAAAGAGCTTCCAAATTTTTTTAAGGGGCAATTGCAAGTTGTTAGGTTTATATTTGACTATAAATTGTAATTAGAGGGGCTCATAATTATGTTTACATTTCTTGTCACCGGGGGGAAAAAAAGTTTTCTTCCCATTTAAAGCAAACTTAAATTTTTTAATGGGTGTTCCCCCATAGACCCTTTTATGGCATTTTCGTAGGGTAAACCAAACCCCCGAGTGTGATAGGTGCATGTGCCCGGGGGGGGGCCCATAAGCACAGGGGCCCCCGGTTTGGGAAAAAAGTATGTCCCGGTCCCCGGGGTTTGGGGCTGGGTTTTTTTAAAATGTTTGTGTGTTCTTAGGTCATGCAAAAAAGTTAAAAAAACTAACGCTAAAAGCCCCTGCCCTTTCCCAATTTGTTTTTGTAGGGGTTTAGGATACCTAAAAAAACCCTCAGCAGGGTGGGGGGTTTTTTTTGGTGGTTTAGAGGCTTGGGCCCGGTGTGAAGTCATGTATTTGGGGAAGGGCCCCCCCCTCTGCTATTTCCCCTAATTTCTGTTTTTAAAGGGAGGCCTATGTTTCCCCCCTATTTTGGGAAAAAGGGGCCCCCAAAAATTTTTGGGGGCCCCGAATGGAGAGCTGGTTGCGCTTTCCATGGGCTCTCCCTTCGTTCTTTCAAGAGTTCCAATGCAGCGGAGCAAAAACCCCTCCCCAATACTCATATTTTCTCATAAAAAAAAATGGGGGGAGGTAGAAAATTGATCCAAATGTCGTGTACAGGGGTACCCCTTGGACTGGGCTCCTGAGCCCTTGGAGCCCACAGGTTTCCCCCCTTTCCATTTTGGGAAAAAATTTTAATATTATTAAAAAACATTTTTCCGAACTTTATGTGAATCCAATTAAAAAAAAAGGGTTTTTAAAAAATGTCAGATTTGTGTCCGCAGGCCCCAACAATAGGATCCGTATTTCACCCCGTCTTTTTTTTTCCAGTTTAAATTTCTCCTCAAAAATTTTCTTTTTCTAGCACAGGGTTTTTACGGTTGTGGTCATTTTGGTAGAGAAAGGGCGGGAAACGATTCAAAAGAAGGTTTGGGAAATTTTTTAGAATATTAGGAAAGCTTGGTTTTGGAACGGGAAGTCGAACTTTTGGGGGACCCTTGGGGATGGGGGAAACCCGGGGGGAAATGTGCTTTTGATTGATAAAAAAGGGGCCCCGCTTTGCACATGGGGCTTTTTTGGGGCAAAGCATCTGGGAGGAAAAAAGGGGTTTGCCCGATTTACATGTGCGAGGTGAAACCAAAACAGGGCCGGGGGGGATTCTGTGCGTCACCCAAATATAAAGGTTCCGGGGGCGCGCCGGGGGGCTCACACTTTCCCCTCACTATATGAGTTGGGAAGGTTTCTGCCCCGGCTGATTTGCTCTTATGAAAAATTTTTTTTATAAAAGCGATTTTTGTGGGGGGTTTCAGCTTGTCTCAGGGGGATGTTCTCTTGATGTTTATTTCTAATTTGTCGGGGTTATTGGATCTGAACATTCCAGTGTGGTTCCACTGCAGCTGCATTTGACATTCAATAGCAAGTGGGATCTAGCCAGATCCTGGTTTTGTATGCATTTAAAGAAAACGAGTGTTTTTACAATACACATACCACTTCATTTTTGACTGCTCAATTCTATTGCGCATTTTACAGTCCAGGGGGTAATTAAGCGTTGTTTTGCTGGTGTGCTGACCCCAAGAAACCGTCTTTTTCAACGCCAATAATATATAACATTTTTTTCCTGTAGCCTAATTCAAAGCAAAGGTTAATTTTAAAGGTATCTCTTGTTGTGTGGCGTTGAAAGGAAAACACGCAATTGTATCACGCTACCAAAGCTACTAGTTTGTGCGGTCAATTCTTTGGCGCAAATTTACAGCCAGGGGTTAAAATTAGGTGTTTTGCTGTTGTGCTGTCCCCAAAGAACCGTCTTTTTCATACGCCAAAATTATATAAATTTTTCCTGTAGCCTTATAATTCCAAGCAAAAGGGAAATTAAACTGTTTCTCTTGTTTGTGGGTAGAAGAAACACGCCAATTGTAACACGATACAAAGCTCTACTAGTTTGTGCGGCTCAATTGCTTTGGCGCATTTAACAATCCTGGGGGTTCATTAAATGCGTTGTTTTTGTTTTGCTGGTGTGCTGACCCCAAGAAACGCTTTTTCATCGCAAAAGAATATACATTTTTCCTGTATGCCTAAAATTTCTTGTCCGTAAGGTTAATTAAGGCGGTTGGTGGCTTTTACATTTAGTAAAACCACAGTGTTTGTAATCGACACATACAAGTATGTTTTTCCTGGCCATTTGTGGAGCAACAATTTTATATCCAAGGTTACCAGCTTGTTACTGGGTTCATTTGGAAGGTCAAAAACAGGGTGTATATTTATTCATATTCAGATATCTTCATTCAAACAGTGTGCTGTACAATTTTAGAACAAACAGTATGTTCAGTCAGAGGAGGTGGCAGGCTCTGTACATGCGGTCAAGGCAGTGGCACAAAATTCTGGAGCAGGCCCAGGGTCGCGACAAGCAAGGGGGGACGGCGCTGCAGGGGGTTCACTCGTTGAGGCCACAACTGCCGCTGTTATCTAGCGGCCGTGTGTTGTTCAGCAACCCAAGGGTTTCTTGATTGGTTGACTAGGTCTGTCTCGTCCTCCCAGATGGACATCTGACCACCCCAGCCAAGAGTCGGTGGGTAACTCAGACACAACCATTAGTTGGCATGGCCCTGGGAGGGGTTCAGCGGCCGCTCCCTGTCCTCAGCCGCTCGTCCATCCGGTTCCCTCAGCCAGAGATTACTATGTGGTTGGGCTCAGCGCAACTATCTAGCGAGGATGAACAATTTGAGGAGGGCAGTCAGCAGCTACTTGCAGCGAAATGAAGAAATGGGGCCAATCGCCTGCTTCTTGCTGTAGGCGGCAAAAGTATAGATGTGGAGAGTGGCATTGGGAGGTCATGTTGTGAGAGGTCAAGCCTCGGCCATACCCAAGTCGGTGATGAGGACAGCAGTGACGATGAAACACAAATAGATGATGATGTAAGCCGACCGCACTTGGCGGCCGGGTGAGGCAAGAGCTTATCATCCTCAGGAGAATGAGGGCGTCAGCTTGCGCCCTCAGGAAGCGGCGCAGCCAGCCAAGTGGGGCGGGTGGCCGTGAGCAGCTGAATAGCAGCAGTGTGAGTCGGGAGCAAGCGCCACGGTGGTTAAAAACCAGCTTCGCAGGTCAAAGAAAGTAGCAGCACAAGGGGCTCAGGGGGCTGCTGGCGGCAGTAGTCATCAAGTGGCGGAGCTCGTTGGGCGGGTTAATATCCGATTCCTTGCGGTGTGGCAGTTTGTAGACACCCGGAGGAGCCCGTATATGGGTATATGTAGAACTTGGGCAGAAAAGTGAAGCTTGGCCAGGGAGCTAACGTTGCACCCACGGCCTGCGTCCACACATTGCAGCGTCACCATCCGGTGGCGGGGAGAAAAGTAGGGCTTCATGATGTGGTGGTCCATCCTGCCGCCGCCGCAAACAGCAAGCAGCTAGCCAGCCGCCCTTCGGCACGATCATTGCCATTGCGCCAGTCAAAGGCTCCACCACCTATGCAAGAAGGGAAGCTGTTTCTCTTTGGCATCATCTCGGTCAAGATCTCCTGCTCCTCGCTACTCATTGGCGGCCAGCAGTCACTCAGCGAGGCGATTGCAAAGAGACAACAGTATGCGTCCAAACCATCTAAGTGCAGCAGCTGCCGTGCTCCTGTCCATAACGTTGTTCGGTTACAGCAGTCCCTCCCTTTCCTAATGGTGGACTCTGCACCGGTTCAGAGAACTAATGGCTTGTGCGAGCCGTGATGGAGAAGTGGAGAGTTCCTAAGCCGTAATTTCGTTTCCTAAAAAGGCAGTACCAGCATTCATAATATGTAGAACGGAGGTGGGTCAGGGGGGTGTTTGTTTTTCCCCTTTGAGCTTATCGGTGTGTTCCAGGTGCCGGCAGCACGGGACGTTGAGCTGTAAACTACGGTCAGGGCCAGTACATGTCCTTTACGGCCCACTGGGTGAATGTGTCTTTCCAGCCCGGCACACCAACAATTGGACAGGGTGACGCGCTTTTCTCCTCCACAGTTGTCAACCGGCTTGCACCTGCGCCAATGTCCGACTCCTCCTCCTCACCCACCATCGCAGCCCTCCACAAAGTAAAGCTTCCATCATAACACATGTGTTAGGGCACCGCGGTGTCACGAGTTCTACACCTGTGCTTGGCCTCGGCGAACGAAGTCACCACAGGAGAGGAACTGCTCCGCGTCATGCAGCAGAATCGAGTGTGGCTTTCTTCGCACCAAACTGCAATCGAAACCATGGTGACGGGAACAATGGGTGGAAACATGGTGCGCGGCTGCACGAGGAGGGATGGTCATTGGCGCCTGCATGGCGCACGAGATTCAATCTGGTTGTGGAAAAGGTTCCTGAAGTCTTCCACCGATCTACAAGAACATTCTGAAATGGCCAGAAAACTGTGCATGCATTTATCCATCGTTTACTAAGCCAGGAACACCCTCCTCGAGTTGCAGGGCAGAACGGCCTCCCCAAACCTCTGATATGGTGTTTCCACCGCTGTAATTCCACCCTGCACAGGGTTGGACGACTTTTATGAAGGAAAAAGGCCAAAACGATTTTTTGATGACCCAGGAGAAGAAGATCCCCTGTGTAATTTTGTGTCACCCCAGGGGGCAGTATGTGACACCTGCGTTTTTTTGAGGCCATTGAGGAGGCAACGTTATTTGTCAGTGTGGATCGGGATGAATAACGTCATTCCACTGTTTTTAGTCCTGGAACAGATGCTGAAAAAATCTGTCTGGGCGGGGACTGGAGCGTGGCGTAATTCGTGGCCAATGGTCCGGTGGGGATGAAATGGAGGAGGAGGGGACATGGGCGAAGAATTGTTTCTGGTGAAATGAGGGGGTTTTTTCTCCCAGGGGGAAAACGGGGGGGAGCAGGGCGCGGGGAGGTAGTGGAGATGGGGAAAGATGAGGCAGATGCCCCCCCAAGCACCGTGGCAGTATAAGTGGGAAAGGAGGCGGGGCCCTCGGAGTCCTTGTGCGATGGCCCGCAGCATGCTTATTTGCCTGGCTGTGACAGCCGAATGTCAGCATCCGGCAGGGGATGATTCGGGTTTTCCACCCTATTGGCCCCCTCGCTACGGCCAAAAAATAGGACCCTTTTTCCCCCGCTATTGAGGGGAGAAAAAACTAAAACTATAGGGAAAATCCCCCCCGTAGTCATTTGGGCCCGTGCCTATGTGCGGCATCGTCCCCCTCGGGAAAGGGTTGACCCGGGGGGGTTTTTCAGCGCTCAGTATACTGCTCGGCTGCTGGGGGAAGGTGGGGGGGTAGGGCGTTACCGCTCCTCGTTTTAACCTAAGTCGGAGTCATGTGGGCAGCTTCCTTCACCCGCCTAGTGAGGAGGGCAGTCGCCAGCAGCGCAGAGCAGCAGGACCTGGAGCGTCCCCGAACCAAAAAATTTTGGCTATTTGGGCAGCACTCTGCCACCCCCGTTAGAAATCGCTGGATATGGGGAGCCCCAAAATGGGTGGTTGGCCGCAACTTGCCGAGTTTTCAATGGAGAAGTGTCCTGCCCCGCGTAGTGTGGATTTAGAGCGGGTGTTCCGTGCGGGGGGGCCTCGCCCCAAAGGGGAACCCGCTTGTCCCCGGGAAAATGCGGAAAAGGGCTGACCTTTGTCAAGATGAATAGGGTGGATGGCCAGGTTTCCCACCCAAAGCCTTGGCGTCAGTCTGGGTTCAAACTACCTGCCCCACTATTCTGATGCCGCCACCCCCCTGATGCCACACATCTGCTGCCATGTCCATCTGCCTACCACCATCTTTACCAGGGACTGGTATTGCCACCCACCTCAACACTCTGTCATTGTGCCACTCTATGACCTCATGCTGCTGCTGCTGTTGCCGTGACATCCACACTGTGTCATTGTGCCACTGTCTGACCTCATGCTGCTGCTGTGGCTGCTGCCATGTCCTCCACACTGTGTGATTGTGCCACTCTGTGGCCTAATACTGTTTTGCCACCTCCAGAATGTCATTGTGCCACTGCCTGACCTCATGCTGCTGCCGCCGTGACCTCCGCTCTCAGTCATTGTGCCACTCTGTGGCTTCCTCCTGTTTTGCCACCTCCAGAATGTCATTGTGCCACTCACTGACCTCATGCTGCTGCTGGTGACTCCTGCTGTGCCCTCCACATTGTGTCATTGTGCCACTGCCTGACTTCATGCTGCTGCCGCCGTGACCTCCGCTCTCAGTCATTGTGCCATTCTGTGGCTTCCTCCTGTTTTTCCACCTCCAGAATGTCATTGTGCCACTGCCTGATCTCATGCTGCTGCTGTCGTGACCTCCACTCTGTGTGATTGTGCCACTCTGTGGCCTAATACTGTTTTGCCGCCTCCAGAATGTCATTGTGCCACTGCCTGATCTCATACTGCTGCCGCCGTGACCTCCACACTGTGTGATTGTGCCACTCTGTGGCCTAATACTGTTTAGCCGCCTCCAGAATGTCATTGTGCCACTGCCTGATCTCATACTGCTGCCGCCGTGACCTCCACACTGTGTGATTGTGCCACTCTGTGGCCTAATACTGTTTTGCCGCCTCCAGAATGTCATTGTGCCACTGCCTGACCTCATGCTGCTGCCGCCGTGACCTCCGCTCTCAGTCATTGTGCCACTCTGTGGCTTCCTCGTGTTTTGCCACCTCCAGAATGTCATTGTGCCACTGCCTGACCTCATGCTGCTGTGGCTGCCGCCATCACCTCCACACTCTGTCACTAATGTTGCTACCTGAGCTCTCAGCTTGTTTTTTTCCAGCTTTCGCTGGCATGACTTTATCAGGCTACATTCCCGCTTGAGTTTTTTGGTCAGTTTTGCCCTCTTAAGTGCCCAGGGAATTTTTTAGTGTAGCAATTCTAAGAGCGGCGGCAGTCATCTGCGTGTCATACTAAAAACCCAACATTGAATGAAGACCAAACCAAGCTCCCTCTGCATATTTAAGCATGGCACAACATTCTACAGAACCCTGCAGGCTCTGTGCAGCCTGGAAATAGCTGTTTTTGCTTTTTAACGCGATTCATGCCGAAGTAATTCGGAACAAAACGAATTTTGTCGGAAAATTCGGCGAAGTGACCGAATCGAATTTTTGAGAAATTCGCCCATCTCTAGTCATAGGATTTGCATTACATGCGATTATAATGAAAAGACAACCACATTTACATAATACAGTAATAAAAAAAACCTTCCAGATAAAAACTTTCATAAATTGTAACACCAAATACATTGTTTACCTGATCAGTTGTAAAACTTGTATGGTCCAATATGTAGGCTGCACTACTGGCCCACTGAAGATACGCATTCGTTGGCATCTGTCTTATGCCAATAAAACAGAATTATTTAAATTGTTCCGCCGTCTCCAAACATTTCTCTGAAGTACATGGCGGTAACTTAAGTTCTTGTTCTGTTGTAGGAATTGAACGTATTTCTATTCCACCACGGGGTGGCGACATCATGAGGAAGCTTTGAGCAAGAGAGGGTTCCAAAGGGTCTGAATACGAGACAGGATATCCAATATCATTATTAACATATATTGTGAGGTTATTACATTGTTTTTATTATATTGTAGTTCTTATGATACCAGTGTGTTTTTTTGTTTTTCCTCTTTCCCTTTTTTTTTTGTAATATGCAAATTGTTCATTAGTGCGTGTATTTAAACAGATTCATCAGGTGTTAGATGTACCATGAGTAAGGGTCATGTGACCTGAAACGCGTCGGTCTGCTAACCTGAACGATCAAGCTCGCACTGGGAGTCTCTCGTTTGTATACGGCATAACTGCTGTGATCTTTTAATACGATTTTCATGTAATAAATTTGAATGTTTTTTAAGAAGCCCTGCAAGAGTATTATTTTGGAGAAAGTCTACAAGCTGGTTCATTACCTATTGCATTTTTGAATTGAGGAGGGCTGGCGCCCAGAACCGTGCTAAGAACTTGGCCATAGCACTACACCAGTGATATGATGATGTCATCGTGCCTCCTGCTCTGCTGCTTGCACTAGACGACAAGCCTATCGCTAGGCTTATGATGTTACTGGGCTAATTTCAAATGAATTATCTTCTAATCCATTTAAGAAGAAATTATTTTCTGCTGCACACTACATAGCAGATATCTACCATGCCAAGTAGGGAATCTGTTGTTGAAAAGTAGTGGTCCACATCCGTTGTCTGGGGGTAGAGTAGCCCAAGCTGAAGATTTGCACGATGGCCCATGAGTCTTTAGCTATGCACCTGACTGCACCTATCAGACTTCGATGGCATATCTTAGCGATATTTCCTTCAAAGTCTGTAGTGGACACACCCCTTTAAGGCAGGCACAAGGTTTATGATGCCCTATCGTAGGACAAGATAGGAGAAGCTGAGCTCGGTGATATATAGGGTTATATGATAGAGAAAGAAGCTGAGCTCTGGGATATATAGGGTTATATGATAAAGAGAAGCTGAGCTTTGTGATATATAGGGTCTTATGATAGAGGGAGCGGAGCTGAGCTCTGTGATATATAGGGTTATATGATAGAGGAGAGGAGCTGAGCTCTGTGATATATAGGATTATATGATAGAGGAGAGGAGCTGAGCTCTGTGATATACAGGGTTATATGATAGAGGGAGAGAAGCTGAGCTCTGGGATATACAGGTGTATATGACAGAGGGAGAGAAGTTGAGCTCTATGATATGTCATACATGTCCCGCAAATGGGGGTTCTCTCCTGCAGAAGAAAAGTAATAGCATCACAGAACACTGCACCAATGCCACTGTGGGGAGCAGCCTACACAACTAGACTATAAAGTCTAGCAGGGCAGTGTGCACAACCTTTTCAGGAAGTGTGCTCTACCTGGGAGGAGGTAACCAGCCCAATTGGTCAGTAATAACGCTCCCCGCTCCTTTGTGCGGCGCCCGGCTTCCCATGACTTCAGGCTCCTGCCTCTCTCCTTCCTCCTGTGGCAGGAGACAGGCTACAGGAGTTATCTCCAGCAGCCTGTTTTCTGCCCACTGGGGCTTGTCTCCTGCCCCTTGTGGCCTGTCTTCTGCCCCTCCCAAAGACAGGCCCCTGGGAGCAGGAAACATGCTGCAGGGGGTAGGAGTTGTCCCCTTGTCTCCTGCCCCTTGCTCCCTGTCTCCTGCAACCTGTCTCCGGCAGTCACGCGAGGACAGGAGACAGGCTGCTAGGGGCAGAAGTTGCCCCTTGCTCCCTGTCTCCTGTAACTGCCAGATATGGACCACAGGGGGAAGGAGAGAGGGAGCAAGGCTGTGGGGGCAGAAGTTGCTTCTTGCTCCCTGCCCCCTGCAGACTGTCTCCAGCAGCCATAGAGGGTAGGAGATAGACTGCAGGGGGCAGGAGTTGCCCACTTGTTTCCTGTACCTTGCTCCTGTCTTCTGCTTCCTGCGGTCTGTCTTTAGTGGTTGCAGGAGATAGGTTACAGGGGGCAGAAGATTCTAGGAAAGCTGGGTTACATTACATAAATAACTGATTTCTGAAAACAATAAGTGACATGGGGTCCCCTCCATTTTCCATAACCATCCAGGGTACAACTAGCAGCTGCAAGGTGACGCTGTTAGAAAAGGGGAAGGTCCCCTGGAATGGTCTCTTTCC